>JANUFV010031118.1:0-11565 GCA_024757865.1 Epizoanthus scotinus
TTATTAGCCTCGTTTGCTCGATCCGTACGGTAAGTTATGGATCCTCGTTTTTTCCTTCTCTTTTTCATGGCGCGCGATCTTCGCTCTTGGGCCATAAAAGGAAGGGAAAAACTCGGTCTATAAGTTACCGTATGGACCTTGCACTCGGCTAATATGAGGTATATAGGTTGAGATGTATAAGTCAGTCCTTGTAACTTAATAATGTGATCTGATTTCGAAGACTTGCATATAAACTTAGATTTTGCCCTTAATTGTATGTCGATGCAACCAAGAACTATATGTACATTAATAATTCGCCAACAACAACGACGACAAGAACAACAGCAAAATGAAAAAAAGTATATTTTATTTATCCACATCACGATTAAGGAGTAATCTATGTAAAATCGCTAAAATGCTCACATTAGCTTTGACAGTTACGATTAGAAAATAGACACCATATAACGCGCGCTCTGATTGGCTAAAGTTTCATTTTATCAGTAAAAATGGATATAAATCACGCTTCGAACTAAGGGACGAAGCATTGTTCGACAAGCGCCCGCTCGGCGTAAACAATTCATTATTTTTCTTTGATTCTTTTCTAGAAGGAATAAAACAGCGTCGCTTGTGTTTCTAGACCTAAAACGCTATGACGTAGAGGAACACTCGAAAAGCAGAGAGAAAACTCGGCTTGGTCTCGTTTCCTCTCAACAATTTAGGGGCAAGTGCCTGCATGCGGACCGTAACTCTGATAGGATTAGAGCCGGTTAAAAACACAAAATTAGTTTAATATTGCAAAACGTTAGGCCATTACTAATATAATGGTAATTATTTGTTTCAATGATGGCGTTAGACGTCAATTTTACCTGGTTCAGGTATTATCTGCAAGTTTAATAATGGCCTTGGTTCACAGGAACCATGATATATATTCTAAAATTTGGTACTTCGAGCTGCTTTTGCTTTCTTGAAAGCACGGTGTCGGTGACCCCCATTTTATTTTTCAAAAATCATTTCCATTGTCAATTTGTTACACAAACAAAAAACGCCATTCGAAGAAAATTTACTGGCCATCTTCGGGGGAAAAACTGAGATTTTCTGTCAACTTTTATCTGATGACACGGTACAGGATGTCGTAGACGGGCAAAAGACGCATAATTTGCTCGTTTGAAATGAATCAAACTATTAAAAAGTTGTATAAACTTTTTGATTTACCTCAACGTTCCTAAACTAGAAGACGGACCCCAAATCGTAAAATTACATTGTCGCATTCAGACACTAGAAACTCATAATCGACATAGAAAATAATAATCAAAAAATCATTTGGGGCGCGAACGTCCTATATAAGTCGCATAAAGTCATCTTAAGTCGCACAAAATTACGACAGTTTAACGACCTTATTCTTCTTCTTGGGTGTGGGATGCGGCTTGACAGTGATTCGTATGTCTCGCGTGACAACAACGTAATACACGAAAGTAGTATTCCTCCTGGCAAGCCACTTTACAACATTTCTGGCGGTAAAGCGTGACACCTTCCGCCGGGCTGGAACTGTGAACGCTCCATATCTCCGTGCTGACGCTTTAGTGATCGTTTCTCAGTTTGCTTCATTTGATAATTATGGACCTGCGTGAATATTAACCGTAAATGTCGTTAATGTTGCTACAAGTTCTTGAGCGTATGAAGGAAGATCTGTTTAACCCCCACCTCCTAAGAACATTGTATTTTGCCATATGTAAACGAAAAATGCTATCGACTTGAAACTTTCTGAGTTTTCCCAACATTTATTAGCAGACAATTTGATGTGTAAATATTAGGTATAAATGCTGCTTAGTTGCTATGCCAAGTATGTTTATGATTACACTTTTTTTAAAAACGTTTAATAGATCTATCTTGGCAAAGACTAATTTAGTGTTTTTTAATAGTTTAAAATCAGTTAAGGCAAAATTCTGACGTCGTCAAAAATCCAAGAAGGTGGCCATGAAAAACAAGATGGCGTCTTTGTGACATCACATAACGTCCTAATTGAAATAGTTAATTGCCAAAATGTACACCATGGACTAATTAACGAATCTACCAATTATAGTTTTTCTACCATTTATAGTAAGGAAGTTAAATAGGAGAGGAGGGGGAATTGTTCCCTCCAGTTTTCCTGACTCCAAAAAAGCCAAGCCCGGATAGGGTTAATTATTGATTTGAAACATAGCGATAATCAAACCGTCAACACAGTAATGGCTATTTATAATATTGTTTTAGTTTGTGCTTATGTTGAGGATGTGTGTATGTAGGCTACATGATAATTTTCTTTTCGAGACAACCTCATTTGTAGTGACAGGCCAAGACAAAATTGCTTTTCTTCTAAGTATCTGTAATGCCATGGTCGTTGCAAAATACATCGAGTAAGGCATCAACCGCACTGGAGACAAACATTTCAAATGTTTCGGACAAGATTGTTCAGAACATTTTGTATAGACATTTATGTGGATGTTCAGATTATTTTTCCTTGAATGTCCTGCCTTGGGGCAGAGTTGGACAATAGGAATATTTGATGTCTTTCCGGTTTCGGCAATTTTACGCAATTTGCCAAGAAGATTATTGCACTGGGACAAGTCAAACAATGATGTGATTGTCCGATCCGAAACTTTTCAAATGCTTGTCTCTGGTGTTATTGAAAATTAATTGTAAGAAAAATATGAAATTGTTTCACCATTTAGGAAATATTTGATGGAAGGTTACAAACCTTTTCTTGATACACTTTTTGATATATGTTCTTGGCATATTCCACTGCTCTCGTCATGTGCACTTCGTTTAGAAGATTTAGTTTCTCCTTCTCAACAATGCCAGTGCTCTCGCCAGCAACCACGTCATACTTCCACATCTCGTTCCCCGGCATGTCCAGACAGATGACGTAATTACAGTCAGCTATATCCAGGCCCTCCATGGCCACGGTAGTTGCAATCAAGAGGTTCACGTTGCCAGTTTCAAAGTCTTTGATGGCTTTGTCACGTTCATTTGAAGTCAGTGAACCTGGGGATAAAGATCATGGGTTTAAATTCCTACCGCAAAAACTTTTCGCTCGTTTAACAGAATCAGACAATGTTTGAAGGTCAACATGGTAGAGAAATGTCTTCTTCCGCAATATGGCAACATTAGTTTAAGAAGAGGAGCTCTTATGTATTGCCGAGAAATAGTAGATAAAGAGGTACACAAAGACATGGTGCACATATTGAATATAAAACATGCTTTGGCAGTCATGTATTGTACACAATAATTTAAATAAATATCAGTTTTTTTCGCAACAAGCTTCAACTTAACCATACCTTCTCCTCTAACTCTATCAATAACTGTTGCGACCCTAATTGTTGCTTTCAACTCTCTTGTCTCTTTAATCCACGATTCTAACGCGAGCATGGACTCTGTAATATTTGTGAATAGAATCCCTTTCGAATTGCTGTCCTTTGTGGGATTGGTCAGCTCCTTGATGCGCTCCAGTTTAGGGTTTAGCGGTTCACCGTGTTCTGCGATGTAGTCTTCGATTTCTTTTTCCATTTTGGTAAAAAGCATCTTCAAGTCTTCGTCTGTTTTTGTGAACTTGGCTTCGTCCTTCCTCTCAAAGTAACGTTGGAGGTGCTTTAGTGCATCTTTCATCCGACAAACCTCCGCTATGTTCAAAGCTATGTGGTACTCTCGCAACTGTTCCAGATACGTCATCAAGTCGCGGTTACCAAACGCTTTACGAGTGGTTTTCTCGACCCATCTTCTGTATGGTTGTTCTTTTCTCCTTTCTGGGACACCATACTTTAGAACCTGTTTCTCTATTTCACTCATTGCACAATTCACTGCGATTACAAACTGGTTGTGACGGGGCTTGGCGACTTTGTGAAGCGTCTCTTTAATCGCCAGATTATCAGGCCACGAGCTTGATTTGTCCATAAATTGTGCACGAGGCATCTTTGCAACTGAATGAATAGATGAATGAATGAATAAGTTTATTACGTTTACAAGTGGGATCTTCCTAGTAAATTTTCCAGGTTTTTAAAAAAAAAGGCATACTACATTTTACACTCAAATTTCGTATAGGTATAATGATATTATTAGGCGAAACCAATCAAATTGCATGCTAGCTAGTATATATATACTTCTTGTTGATTTATATTAGTAATAAATAATAATAATAACAAAAACAGTAGAGTGGTAAAGTGCGAAGTCAACACAAAATTAATTTTGAAATTATTTGAATTCAACTAAATTTTCAGAGAGTGCTAGATGAACTATAGGCTGAGAAAAAATTTGGAATCAATAGAACAAAAAAACGCTGAGTTAATGGTCTTTCAAGGTAGTATCAAATAAGAGACATTTGTATGGGAACATTTCTACCTTAAAAAGCCCATATCTCAGCAGTTTTTTGCTTTATTAATTTCAAGTTTATAGTTCATCTAGCACTTTCTAGACATTTGGTTAAATCAAAAAAATTGCTAATTTTATGTTTTATGACGTCATCACATTAGTACTCTAATGATATTATTGGTTTCCAATTTTACCTTTCAAATATGTCTTTTTTCCCTCTGTTCTTGTCCTTTTTTCAAGTACATTGTTCAGGGTACTATGGAACTCACCCAATCTGACGGAAAAGTTTTTCTCCATTTTTTTCACTTGATCTTTTATTTCTTCTACTTTGCTCAGTAGTAATTCCTGAGTACTTGAAGTGAAGAGTAAGGGTTCGAAACAGCCCGCTTATATTCGCACAGAAAAATTAGTTCTACAAAACGAATAACATAATCAGTTACAGAATTTTATAAGCTTTCCATTGATATATAGGTTTATGGGTGTCTGATGCGTAACGAGAGAGATACAGGCCAATAACTGAAAACACCTCTCAACCTGCACGGTAACCTTAAGAAACGATTGAGTGGTATGGAATGTTCATATTAGCAATATTTTAGGATCATTACTTCAATCAAAAACGTCCCTAGATTTGCGAACAGCTGTAGTAACAGTATTCTAATCGTAAACATGGCATACGTGCATCTATTTACCCCTTGTTAGTGTGGATAAAGTAATCCTAAGTTTTTGTTTTATACTTTCAAAAACTTCACACATTCTGTTCATCAAACATTGTTCTGTCAAAGCCACCCAGACAATGATACTCGCCCTTCTAAACATCGGGATAATGTGTACAAGAGAAATAGGGTACGAATTTGATAGGGTGAGGTATACATAGAACCGAAACAGTTCATATAGAAAGTACAAAAACTATAGAACGAAACGTTGAAAGAGTAGATATATTGCATACTAAGAGATATTGGGTACTCTGGGAAAGTACATATGTTGGGACATTTGGTATTTTGAGACATAAGATAGACACTGCAGAAATAAGTAGATGCTTTGGGACAGTCATTACTTCGGTGTGTGGGACATTAGATACTCTGTGTACAATTGGAACATTAGGTATGTTCTTTGGGTATGCGTAGTATAACTGGGTATTTTTGCAAGTCGTGTATTCTTTTGACAAGATAAAGATATCTTGGGTACTTTGGGGAAACTGAGTACTTTAAGGCAGTAGGGCATCTCTATTTTGGGACAGTAAGTGATTTGGAATAGATACCTTTCTCTTACTGAACTGTTACAAGAAACGTACAGGAATAAGACTCAAGATGAGCAAATATTCAGAAGATTAAACTAAGCATGCCCCCTTTAAAGGTCAAATTCAGCACAATTTTACTTTTTCTAAAAATCATATTTTCTAATAGTTCTCAGTGTGAATACGTACTCCTAATATTATTTTCGAAATCCTACACATAGTTTTGGAGAAAATGAGTATTTGATTCAGGGATCGAAAGGTGCTAGTGTCATTTGGGGATTATTGTTGGGATCAAAGTTTGTGACATCAGAGAAGTCGTTCAAGTTGGCAGAGCACAAGGACTTGGCGGTAAATTTGTAATCATTCAAAGCTCATGTTAGCATTTACGATTCTGTTAGGGTTTTCAAGTCAAAATATGCCATTCTTTGCAGCTATCAATCAGATAGTATCACAAGATAGACCAAACGAAATGCTTTGAAATGATTCAAGTTTTGTTCCTGGCCACAACTTTGTGAATATGAACGTGATATTCACTTCACAAATCAACAGCTTCTCTGACGTCACATACTGAAATCAGTCATCTGTGAAATAGTTGACTTGATGTCAGGGCTGCTTTTCAATTAAATAATGCAACATTTTGCAAAGATAAATTAAAAATTAGGGCTATTTAATCGACCAAAATTAAATAAAATCAAAATTTATAAAATTATTGTGCATTTAAACTTTAATTTATAAAGTAAGTTCAAAGTCTTGCAGTAATGCGAGTCCTCAACCTTTGTGAGTCGGACAGAGCTAATGTTTGGGGAGAGTCAAACCAGTGACATAATTATCATAATTTTTTGTGTTGACATAATTATTTTTTTGTGTATTCACATAATTATTCTTTTGTGTATTCACATAATTACCATTATTTTGTGTATTCACATAATTACCATTATTTTGTGTGTTCACATAATTACCATTCTTTTGTGTGTTCACATACTTATTTTTCATATGTGACATAATTACCATTCTTTTGTGTGTTCACATAATTATTATTTTGTGTATTAACATAATTATTATTATTTTGTGTATTCACATAATTACCATTCTTTTGTGTATTCACATAATTACCATTCTTTTGTGTGTTCACATAATTACCATTCTTTTTTGTATTCACATAATTATCATTTCTTGTGTGTTTTGACATACTGATCGTTTTTGTTTGTGTTGATCATTATTAGTGTTGAACCAGCTGGAAGATCTGCTGGCCGATATGAAGGCTGACGTCAGTAGGCTGCCATCCACTGTGTCTCGCATGCCATCAATCACAGCTCGTCTCAACATGTCGGAACGAGGGATCCTGAACAGACTTGCAAACCGTGGCGCTGCCCCAGCTACTGGTGCTTCTGTACACCCGCTGTCCGTCCCAATTCCATTGGCGCCAGTACCTGGTGCACCCCAACCAGCTGCCACGCATAAAGTTGTGGCGACCAAAACCATGACAATACCCGGTACAGGCACAATACCGCACTCGATAGTTCTAAACAATACAGGTGTGCCACATGCCACAGGACCGGCTACAAGCGCTGTTGCGCCACCTTACCCACAGGCGGTTGGGAACTCCAGGTACCGATTAGCCGTACCAGCTTACTACAACCGTCAGCCGGTGTACTACCATCCAATACCTGCTAACCCTGCACCTGGCGGTGCAACCATCTCGGTGAACCCCCCACCTCCTACCACTCTGATCCTACCAGCCACGACAGCTCAGACGACTGGCCACCATAACTCAGCTGCAGCTCTACTTAGTGGCCGCTCAGGTTCGCCTGTTATTGTTACCAAGGCAACAACTCCGCTAAACCAACCACTGCCTACTCCTGGTGCCACATCACTTATAACCAAACCGGGTGCCCAGGTTCCCGTGCCATCATTAACAGCTCGGTCAGTATCCATAACTGGAAACCTGGTGACAACTGCAGGCCAGGCTGCCAGTGTTACCCCAGTGATTGACAGCGTGTACAGTCTGAGTCCCACCTCCAGCCCCGGTGCGGGACAGAGAAGCTCTTCTCCGTCATTGACACCGACTTCCAGCCTGCTGAGTGGCACAGGGAAGAGCGTTCTGAGCAAGAAAGCATCTCAGTTACTCGACAGCAGGATCTCGTCCATTATCAAGAGCAAGGCGTCAGCCATGGGGCTTCTGCGTGACGCACCCACTAGTGCCAGTCCCCCCATGGAATCGCTGTCTCAGTCAGCATCTGCTGGCCCTACCTCCACACAACCAGAGGCTGCTCCATCTAAGGCCGATAAGGATGCAGGGACGGCAGAGCAGGACCCGGATATTATCTGCATTGACTGAGGTGTCATCGCTGATATGTGTCGGGAGTATATTGATATGGACGCAAAAACGGAGAAATAATTTATAATGTACAATGAAAGGCACATTTGGACAGTAGAATTGCTTTGAAGACATGTTCACTCGCACTGAAGAAGAGAGAAAGAGAGAGACCCTTGGTGATGATACACACTTCGACTGGTATCCTGACTGTATGTCCTGGTATACACACACACACACACACACACACACACACACACACATGCATGCCCACTCACATAGTTACAGGTACATACACACACAC
Organism: Epizoanthus scotinus; assembly: GCA_024757865.1. Taxonomy (NCBI): domain Eukaryota; kingdom Metazoa; phylum Cnidaria; class Anthozoa; order Zoantharia; family Epizoanthidae; genus Epizoanthus; species Epizoanthus scotinus. The sequence continues at coordinate 8,173 of JANUFV010031118.1, forward strand.
ACACACATGCATGCCCACTCACACAGTTACAGGTACATACACACACACACATGCATGCATGCATGCCCACTCACACAGTTACAGGTACGCACACACACACACGTAACTACGACACATACCGCACTTGAGTATACATGTAGTAATATTTTTTAAAGTTTTATTTCATCTCAAATCTGCTTCGTAACCCAATTGATGCTCAAGACGATGATCTTAACCTTGTTTTGTTTCACAAGACGACAGAATAATTCCTTTTTTTTTCTTTTTTCGTGAACAAACGATTCCTGGTTTTCATTTCCAACATCCGGAGCCAGTAACAGATATTATGATGGCCAAGGCCACTGTTTTAAAGCTTGCGGTTTGAACATGGAAAGATATAAAACAGCTCAAGAACATTGTATATTGTATAGTTCGACTAATGTTTAGTTCTAGAAGTGTCGTTTTACTTGGGGTCAATGCATTCTTCAAATTATTTATTAAATAGATACAGAAAACTACGACGGTCCTAATGGTTATAATATCATGACCATATGTCCGGTATTCTCTTATGAATGGGAAATCTTCAACTCGTACAAATACTTGTATTAAAGCCAACTCTAAAATAAAATTGTTCCTGCTATTGTCAGAATCAAGTTTCTTTTCTGAGGGCGGGTAGGCACAAGAAATATTTTGGTCACAAGTATATGCCCTTAATTTCTGTAAAGAAAAAACATTGATAAAGAAAAAATAGGACTGGTTCTAAACCGCACAAATGAGTTTGCTCAAAATATAAATTACCAAGACTGTGCATATGTAAAAACTGTGCATATTTGTTATCGAATTATTTTAAGAGGTAAGTTAGATAAGGTTGCTATGGTTAAGTAAGGTTGACAGGGTTATATAAGGTTGACAGGGTTATATAAGGTTGACAGGGTTATATAAGGTTGCTAGGGTTAAATAAGGTAGCTAGGGTTAGATAAGGTTGCTGGGGTTAGATAAGGTTGCTGGGGTTAGATAAGGTTGCTGGGGTTAGATAAGGTTGCTAGGGTTATATAAGGTTGCTAGGGTTAGATAAGGTTGCTGGGGTTAGATAAGGTTGCAACTGGGATTGACCAACCTGCTAAATCCCCAGCTAATTCCTAACGTACTTGCAACCTGCATTTTATACCAGGCGGTTCAGATAGGGTTAATCGTATCATGACTAGTTACAAAACTATTTTCCCATTCTGACTCCTGTACACCTAAAAGTACCAACTGGTATAGATATGCAAGATATACCACACAGAGAAACGGAGAACATTCTACGTGATTTTATTTGGTGATTCAAGACATTTTACAGTGTAAAACAGTTCAAGCTAAGTTCACTGTCCATTTGTACGTCTACAATGTAGTACTTTGTCCAACATGATACACATATTGCCCGTTGTTTACTCGTTAAACATTCAAACATATCTCGAATCCTGATTAAATCTAATTGGAGGGTGCGAATATAACTTCTAAACAATTGGCTCTGCAGGAAATATTTTGTATTTGTATTCTGCAAGTCAAAAGCCAATGACAACAAGTATCGAAGTACGAAATTTACATTCAAATCAGTTTCAAAACCTTGCGAGAATATTTTTCCTTCTAAGAAGCAAAAAATTGTATATTTGGTATCTCGAGATAACTCTGGAATGTGGACAAAGTACGATATAAAAAGTAGTGGAATTGCTTCCTGCTTTCCCGAAATACTCCGGCAAGGGGAGGACCAGCTGATACCGTGGGAGGGGGGAGGTTTATTTTCCCTCTCCTTTTATCTCTTTTCTTTATTACTGTTTCGTGCAAATGATTTTTGTCATATAATCACCCGCTCCCCACCCCCCATAACAGGATCAATTGGTCAACCTCAAACATAAGCTAAAGATGAAATAATGACGTCACAAAACATATTAATTTGTACTATAAACCAATCACTCAAATTCTGAGAATGAAACACCAGTGTTATTATTGTGCAAACCCAAGACACAAAACTTTGACAATTTAGTTCACACACCGGTTCAATTCAAAGGGATTACGTAACGAATATTTTAAACATTTTTGCGATAAATCAAAAGAAATCGAAAAAATAACAAGTTGCTGTTGCAGAAAAGCACAAGAGATTATGATCAGTTGTAGGATCGTGGATGGTTAAAATTGGGGAGAATTATAACAGATTACAACTCGACGTTTAAATAAGTTTGACTCATTCGCTGTGGTTTTTTTTGCATTTAGACACTTCTCGCTTTCACGTCGTTTAGCTACATAATTTGTCGACTATAACTAATTTCTTATAAGAGTGTTCGACTGGCCATATAGTAACACCAGACGTGTCGGACAAAGACAATCACTTGTCTTACAGTTGATCAACATGACTGCGTCGTACTTCTTGGAACTTAAAACTCTTTGGGTAGCTTGGACTGCTCTTAGTTAAGACAAACTAAATGGCAGTTTGTTGAAGACATGTGACGGTCTATGTGTCGAGCAGGTATCAGCCAACCACGATAGCAGCCCGTAAGACAATGAACAGCGCTCGTAAGACAATGAACAGCGCTCGTAAAGCAAACAGAAAATATTTTTCCGTAGGTGATGTAGATTCATTTAAACTACGTTGGATATCCAGTGAGCAAAACAGTTCTAGTGTGTGCTTTTCCCTCGATAGAAGTCGTGGAACTAATAAATCACAGATAGATATTGTGCTTATAATAACGTTAGGACTACATATGTCAATTCGTCAATCTCTGTCTGTCTATTTGTTTATTTGTTCGTTTGTTTGTTTGTTTGTTTGTTTCTTTCTTTCTTTGTCCGTTTGTTCTGTCTGTCTGTCTATCTGTCTGTCTGTTTGTTCGTTTCTTTCTTTCTCTGTCCGTTTTTTCTGTCTGTCTGTCTGTTTCTTTCTTTCTTTCTTTCTTTCTCTGTCCGTTTGTTCTGTCTGTCGGTCTGTCTGTTTCTTTCTTTCTTTCTCTGTCCGTTTGTTCTGTCTGTCTGTCTGTCGGTCTGTCTGTCTGTCTGTCTGTTTCTTTCTTTCTTTCTATGTCCGTTTGTTATGTCTGTCTGTCTGTCTGTTTATTTGTTTGTGACTGTCTTACAGTATGACGTGTCTTGGTAGCCACCGATATTGGACTTTCCTGTCACTGGTGACCCGTCTGGTGTCTATAAGAACACATTCTCTGTTGCATTTTCCCGCTCTTCACTCAGCAGATCATCGCACAAACCACCAATACATCCTTCACCCTTTTCATCTAGTTGTATTCTACCAAACACGTCATATACCAGTGACTAACGGCTCTGTAAATATAAAATATAAATACAGTAAAAATCAGCATATAAGAACCATCAAAATTACGAATCTACGGTATGCGCACGTGTATGTGTACTTGTACGTGTATATGAATGTGTGTG
>JANUFV010031229.1:0-10000 GCA_024757865.1 Epizoanthus scotinus
GTATGTATGTGTGTGTGTGTTATGTATGTGTATTATGTATCAGTGTATGTACATGTGTGTGTATGTATGTGTGTGTATGTATGTGTGTATATGTATGTATGTATATGTATATGTATGTATATGTATGTATGTATGTATGTATGTATTTGTGAGTGTGTGTGTGTGTGTGTGTGTGTGTGTGTGTGTGTGTGTGTGTATGTGTATGTTTGTGTATAGTGTATGTATGTATGTATGTATGTATGTATGTATATATGTACGGTTGAAGAATACATGATTTTTTTTGTAAGGGTTTAAAATACCTTTTTTAACATTTTTTAACCACGTTTTAGCCAGTATAATTTAGAAACATCACTGAGTGTGCATATCTGATGGTCACCGACAAAAAAGACAAAGGCGACACTACAAGAAAACATACAATATGAACTTTAAGCCTTGGTTGTAACGGAGTAAATACTGATAGTGATATATACTAAAATGTATACTAAGATGTATACGCCAGGTTTACTATATATACGAGTATAGGCTAATACGAGTATAGGCTAAATAATCTGGTATTAATCAACTAAAACTTGATGGGGGGACTTGATGGGGGGTTTTGTGAGAGTGGAATGTGATCTGAGTTGACGTTTCGAGCATTCGCCCTTCATCAGTTGGAAACATCAGTTGAAATCTTCCGCCATCAAGGCAGAAAACATAACATATATTAAAATCCCATTATGCCGATGTCAGACTGAGCTGGTTAACGAGCTTGCTAACTGACTCGATTAACAGAAATAATAGAACCTGATCGGTGTTTCCAAATGGTACTGACATAATAACAATGTATTTGAATTTGTCTCAGCTTCTGGACAGCAAAGAGGATCGAATTTGTTATAACATAAACCGCGGTCAAAGATCTTTGTAATGTGGGAGTGAATAGAGGTGGGAAACAACCCAAAGGTCCGTGTGCTTTTCATTCATAGTTTTACCATTAAGCTTTGATCGAGAGCTATACAAGTGTTCAGACATTTGAGACATTGTTCAGAAGATCAGTGCATAAGAAAGCTAGAACTATAAGGGTAGAGCAATAGAGGTGTAAATCTTATGTTCCTAGCGACTGTGTCAGTGACTCCCGTGGCAATTAGAGTCGTATCATTATCGCTTGTTTTGCCGGACTAATTGCCCGTCATTAATTAACCGTCTCGCGTACGTAATAGAACTAGGTTTACCCTGCGTCTTCAGACTTTAGTTTGTCGTACTGTTACTTTTACTTTTAATTAAGAAATCAAGCCACATTTTCCTTAAATCGACTGCAAATTCAACACTCGGGTTTTACAAGCCTTTCCACGTATTTTTAGCTATCGTGACCACGCAGTTCTGATTTTAGCGAAGTGCCTCCCAAGTGTGGGTGCCGTGATATATTATAATCGGCCTGTTGTTGATGGCCTTAGAGTTCTTGTGCTAGTCACGAAAATGTAGCCAGCTTTGTGCTCGCATATCTTACTCTTAGTCTTAGTCTTAGACTAAGTTGGCGTCACCATATGCCTTGTTTTGTTACTCCATTTCTTGGACAGAAGATTCTATAAAAGTAAAGCTGTCGAATTTTATGGACTTTCGTTTCGTAGACTAATTTAGAAAAACAGTATTATCGACCAACACTCAACAGGATACATATTTTAAAATCTTAAGAGGGAAACAACTGCAAAACTCTTAAAAGCCATAAAATAAATACTCCCTAATTATCATTGCCACTAATGTGTTGTCCAGATATTTTACAAGTTAATAACTTTAATATTTTTTAAAAATCAGAATATCGCGTGCAATGGTTTCTCTAAGTCCTTAGCATCTTCTACTTAAATGATATGAGAAAGCAATATGTAGTTTCATGTATCTTGTTAAGTATAGGGTGTTAGCGCCAAGTATCAATTCATGCGTTGCCAAATATCTCACGGAGTGCGGGGCTAGGTTATAGTGTCTGTGCTCGCACACATAATTTTAAAAATAGACGGCTTAACGGTATGTACGTTTGTAGACCTTGTAGTAGTTCTGTCTTGATCTGTGTCTCCATAATTGGAAATCGGATTAGCAGATCGACCAAACGGAATTTGAGACAGATTAGACTGAGATACCTTGAACAATATTTCTGGAAAATAGAAACAATAAAAACGTGTCGAGTTTTTTTCATTAATTGTTTGTCGCTATTATCAGTTCAGCAATGTCTATAATGATATCTTCATTTGAGACCCTATATAGAAAAATCAACAGTTTGAAGCTCTTTAAGTTTTATATGTATACTGCATCCTGAGGCCTATTTCCTTCCAAAACATCTCGTCCAGACGTCTTATGAACTCATACGAATCATTTTTATATACGTACTCAGTTGTCGGTATTAATATCAGCTAGGGCTTTTGTTGAGAGTATTCGAAATGATGTATTCACGATTGAACGTATTCCGGGACCATTCAAAATGTCTCCAAGCAATAACATGATTATACCGAATTATGAATTGGGGTGAGCTGAAACCTAATAGTTCTGTTTCGTATATTTCTAAAAGGACTACTGGTCAGTTGAACAGTTCAACGTTTTTATTCGGTCCATGTATTCTTATTCCGAAGAATCAAACGCACCTATAGTGAAAAACATCTCAGCTAGTTCTGGACCCTTCAGCAGATTTAGCCGAATGAACACAAGTCTTCCAGTGCAATCTAGAGAAAGTAACAGTAGGACAATAGCGTCTATCAGGAGGGGGTGATCCTAGCCAGCAGGTGTTCAATGATGACTCCAGCGAACACAGGATTACTACACTATAATAGTAGACGCTAGAACTTACTTGACTTCGCAAATATATCCCCGGTAAGTTGGTCAGAAAGGCCAGGAGATACTACCTCAGTTGTGGTACTAACTTCTGTAGGATTTTGTGCTAGAATGCTTTGCTTCTATTGCAATGGCGGCAAAAATATTTTGCTTTCATGATTTTCAATAAATCATAAGTTGATTTTGTGAAGTTATAGTCATTTATATCACAGTTGATATACCAAGAGAAGGAATCATAAGTATACACATTTTATTCATTCAGACCAAGTTAGAATGTTGTTTAAGATGGTTCATTATGTCAACTTGTGATAATTTCTGTATGTTTTTCTTAGAGAGAATAGAAGTATAGCTTCTTTTAATTATATGACAAAGACAACAAATAGTCACGATGCACCTGATTAGAAATAAAGCAAGCGTGATTTATAAAACAATTCTACATGCTCTCAGTACTTAGTTTTGAAACATTTCACTGTGACACGATGTAGAATATTATTAGCTTCCCAACTGATGTAAAGACAAGCTCTTCAATGAAGAACACGTGTATTTTGTAATCTATATACAAAATAAATCTAGAAATTCCTGGTCACTTTTGAAATATATTGACGCAAAAGTTGACTTCTAAGTCAAAATAACCATTTAGATAACCATGTGTTGGGAAAAGGTCTTTCTTCAGAAACTCGTGTGCCAGGCGGCTAGACGACTACTTGACTGATGTGTTTGGTCAGCTTGGGATCAAACTGAAGCAGGTGGGGCTTACAGAACGCTGTTGTTTATGTAAATATTTTACTTCCTCGCCTATTGCTTTAGTTGACTTCTGGCTAAAGATCACTGTCTCCGAAATCGATTTGAATATTAATACGTTTTTTACAACGAGCTCGCAAATTTGTACTGAAGTTGCTTCAATTGACGGCTGTTTAGTGTCTAAATGCTAATAAGTCCACGAAGTCTAGTGATCATCAATTCATATTTTGTATGATCGAAGTTTTAATCGCTTTTTCGTCGTTAAGTTCTTGGATATCACCTGCGTTGTATATAGTATTTAAGTCTAAATGCGGCGCTAGTTCTTGATAATAATAATCCAGGCCGTGCGATTATGAAGTTATACTATTATCAGTGGGTCAAAATAAAGCAACCAGAATTTGGTGTGTCACTATAGTTCTCTGCGGAACGTTAGATGTAAAGAACATATTTTATTTCATATTTCTTTAAAAATTTCGGATTAATTAATTCAAAGATATCCACATGCATTCATACCACATCTCTCCCAACATTTTCAGCTTTTCAAACGGTTATTAGTTTAGGCTAAAAAATCTGGTTCAGAAGCACATCAAAGCGAATGACTTTCTAAACACCTATGGCTATGTTAAAAATGTGTACTTGATATTTGTTGTTCTGACATCTCCGTTTTAGTTTCCGGCGAAAAATACCGACTGGAATTTCAAACGTTTTCAGCTTCCATTAACGAAATCACTGAAGAACATATTTCCTATAACGAAACGAAATCAGCTTTGTGGATGATTTATTGTAGGTGTATAGCGGCAAAATTATAGAGAAGCTCTACTGAGAACCGTAGTCAGTGTTTAAAACAGATCAGAAATCAATGGTAGTTTCCCACTGATTCATGATAGCTGTTCACTGAAAGATATTCCTTCAGTTCTTGTTTTCAATTTCTTTATTGGATATTGAGAAGCACACTGAACGGAATTTCAGCAAACATGCAGACAGCTGCCAGGGTTGTTTTGTTAATAATATTTTTGTAGTTTAACTGACTTTGTGGTTACTGATCTGCACTGATAAATTAATAAAGCACTCGTACAAGTAATTTGAATACAGAAAAGATGTGTATGTTTTCCACTGAAGGCAAAATAAAACATCGATACATGCATTTCGTTTTGATGTATAATGCCATAAGAGCGATGTCTTGTTTTATCAACTGCATGAATTATTGCAATGCTGAATAACATTGTGATAAACTTTCCGTTTTATGATAAAGTTTTAACGAGTAACTTTCATTTTGTATCAGTGATTCAGAAAGGGTGATTATCTTCAATTACTGTACAGTAGCTTCTTGTATTTCTGTTATCGCTTCGCTCCCATACTCACCCAATCTTATCAGGCGTGATGAGAATTGTTAGACACGAGGTTTCTAATCTCGTTATTCTATAACGTCAACTTTCTGTTCAGTAATAAGCAGCCATTTAGTCACTGGCTGTCAAGAAATTGGACTAGAATATAAACCAAATATGGCAGAGCACAACTGGACTCAAAGATAATTTTGTTATCTACCAAAGAAAGTCAAACGAACACAACACACATAACATAGAACGATTTGGAGGCTTTGGACTTCATCTGAGTCTCTTCGTTTGAGTATTCCGTTATATACTCTTTCCTCCTTTAGTACCTGCTTTACTGCCATCATCGTTACTATAAACAGAGATAAGATCAATCATAAGGGAATTAGAGACTTTGAAACTTTATTGATCGCTAAATTTCTTCTATCACCCTGAACCAACGAATGCATTCCATTCTTCTCGACAAGATCACTTGAACTTGGAATTTTAATCTCAAAACTGATACATGTATTACTATCACCAGTGGAGTCTACCCGACCACTTGATCGAAAACCTATCTTCTTTTAACTTTTTCAAAGTTTTTAATAAACGTTATATCTCAAATAGTTTGTAAATGTTTGTCTTGGCGTGATGACCCACACAAAGTCTGAAGTGTTTCTATGAATAGTAATGTTTTTAAACAGACTGTACTCAAAATAAATGTATTTATAAATGACTCATGACACTCATGTAGGCGGGAAATCAGCTACACCTTTGTTCTGAAAGTTGCTAATTTACTTATTGTGTTTCATGATAAGGTCAAAATTTACTTTGACTGGTAATAAACATCTTCGAATAGGAAGATAACAATACAAAAGATGGTGAAAGTAGAGGCCGGAAACTACTGTTAAAATGATAACCCTGATTAACGGTCCAAAACAAAATATTCTAGACAATATGGCAAGCTTGATTTCTGAACCCGACTGAATAGAGAAATCCAATTTAATGATATGAAGTGAAGTCCGCTTTGTACCATCCATCAATCAACAAGAACCTACCCTCGTTTTTTTTTCTTTTTTGTCTTTAAATTTTAGAATATCTTGATTATAAAAATCCCGAAATATGCTGCATAATAATAATATAACTGAAATAGCCTTTGGTCATGAACATATTACACCGTGAAATATCCTTTGAACATATTACTGACATAGTCTAATCGAAGTAAGCTACACTGATTCAGTATTTCTGTATGATAGAACCCCTTTAAAACTAAAACTAGAACTGATCGCCCATGTTGAAATCTGTTTATTTTCTTCCCCAACTGAATAAACACTACAATACCACTCGGGAGTGCAAAACATATCAATGTTGGCATATCCTGACATTTACCGTTAACTATAAAGCATTTTCTGCACATGATATTTTAAGATATATTTCTGGCGTTAGATTTTACGTTGTAACTTTTTTTGCATAGCCATAGGTATGCAGTGCCATTGATGGAAAATGTAATCAAGTTTTGTTAGATTTTTGGATGAGATTTATAAGAAGAACATTTTTAGGAGATTGAAGAGCAAATTTGAGGAAAGTTGAACCTTAATAAATTTCGGTTTGATAGTCGGCAGTAATAGGTACAATATACACTTAAAGTCTTCTATCGGTAAATTCCAGACATTGCCTGCAAAGTTTAGTTACTAAACTGTGCGCGCTACTTGACTGCCGGACAGTATATGTAATATTTAATATACCTCCGGTACGGCGCTGCTGTAACACTTCCCTTGTCTAGACACGTGCTTCACTGTTCTTCTTTTGAAGAACGACAATTTTTCATTTTCCAACTTTAATGCCTGAACGGAAATCTAATTTGAGCGACTTTTTAAAGTAACAACAATTGTTCAATGAAGAATTGTAATCACAATAGGACATCGTGTAGACTTTTCTAGACTCGAGCACTCCACCGGAATACCAAACATTCACATACCTTTCATTCAAATATAAAATATGTTTATTAGGTGAGAGACAATTTACCGTAACACTACATCAAGGCGGGGATGTATTAAGAGAAACAGATAATGATTGAAATAATATAAAAGCTGTGTTAACGAAATCAAAACGACCATAAATATAATGTATAGTCTAACTCGTATTAAATTATGTACAGTCTCGAGAACTGCGACAATCTGTCCAAACGAAACATATTCAAATTCCACAATCTATAAGTTTAATTTGCAAGCTACAGGTGTAACTTTGTCTCATCAATCTTGGAAGCTCAAAATATGTTCTTTAGTTAAACAAACAAATTGTCTACATTCTTAGGGAGGGGGTGAGTGGACTTAAACAAGGTTCTCCGTTTCTGTAGAAATCTCGTGCACGCCTATTATTTCAGTCTATATTGTGAGTACTGTAGTTAGAAAATTGTTGTTCTCTGATATTTTGGCCTTCGTACAAGATACAAATAGCCCGGCTCTTGTCTGTGAACACAGTCTTCCCAACTGCCTGATCGATACTAAGATCGATATGGTGTTATGGTTACTGGTCAGATTGAAACTGTTAAAAAATAATGTATTCCAAAGAACCGCCCACATTTCTAAGACTCTTATCATTTGAAAGGCAATATTGTTAATAGTTAACATTTTTGGTGTGTTGTCAACTTGAGATTATTTCTAATCTGCACTTCTACTCCTACTATATAATGATTACTTGTACATGAACAGATGACAGTCGCATTCCTAATAACCTACCACAGCACAACGTCAAATGGAAAATACCAGAAAGCGTTTTTAAAACAATCTGACCGCATCCGTGCCTCACCTGAGTACGCTGTAAATGTCGAGCAATATTAATTTATTGCTTACCATGAAGCTGAATTGATCTTTGCACGGGTAGCATAAATTGCTTGTTACCGCAGTATATTCAGTCTATATCTGTTTCAGTTCAGTGATCTAGCGCAAACATTCCTCAGTAAGGGGGTTGAATCTGATCAAACTAGCTGGGGACCGCTATATGTTCTGTTCTCTGTCGTAGGAATATTTCTGCAGACTAAAGATTGGTTTCTGTACTCAGTCTAGCTATCTATGACCTACACAATGCCTACATCAGATCAGTGCTAATGTTTGTTAAGTGTTGTCGACAGTCCAAGGTCGTATGTGATATTTGCACTCAATAATTAGCTATGAAGTTAAACATGATGATTCTTTTAGTTTTAGTTTTAGTTTTAGTTTTAGTTTTAGATTTAGGGAAGTTAAACAAAGTTTTCAAGATTGAAACGTTTATATGTTAAAGAAACTAAAATTGCTCACCTATTTTTCAATACCATTCAGCTTTCTGTGACAAAGGAAATTTAAGGTCAAAATTTTATCGAAATATACCAACAAATTTACTGTTTTTGTTTGTTGATTGCAAGAACTGAAGCATTTGGTTTAAAAGCTGAGAAGTTTGATGGTTATCTTATCAGATACTGGAACTGCAAACACAACAAATTTGCACAGTTATTTCCATGCGTGGTATTTTGACAATAAAGTCATTTGCCGTAATTTGCCGTAATAAGTTGCCAAAAACCTAAATTGTTTATTTAAAAGATTACTTGAGGCGTAATAATACTGATATGCTGATTTTGAGTTGACACAACTGTAGAGCTTGTGCTTTTCGCGTGTGTGTCACAGCAGTCACTTCAAGAGGCAATTTCCTGCAGGTTGTGAGTGGTTCTTCCTTTCCTTCGTCTCCCGCCCATAATCTACACTGTGCTATCAATGATTCGGCGGAAGTCAACTGCTTTATTTGGTAAAGAAATTTAATAGAGAAATAAATATGATAAATGAATATTATTATGATGATCAAAATTTGTAAATGCGAGATTTTCATGTTTCAGTATATCGAACTACCTTTTAAACTGGTGCACATGCTTTGAAATTGTCTTCAACAGACAACATATCGACTGATTTATGGATTCTTAAATGCTGTTGTAATAATAGGTGCAGTTATAAGAATGAATTTCACTTATTGTCAAATGCTTAGTAATGTAATTCAGCCAGCTCAACCACTGGTCAAAAATTGAGCTACTGTGATTACACCTAACAACACTCGGTTAGATCAAATCAAGGAACGGTTGAAGGAAACTCAGTATTGTCATGAAATATGAGTATAGTGTGCAAGCGTAGTTGATCGAGATTACTATAAAGATTTATACGGCACTGCGTGCAGTCTGTCAACACCTGATTTAAAGCTGTCACTTTCAGAGCTACCGGCTATAGTTTAAAACTCATAGCTGATTGAGTGTAAGAAAAACGAAATATTTTGTTGATAAATTAAACGCATTCAGTATTACACTCTCAGTTCAGACATGGTTGGTTTGGAACTGTAACAAACAGCAGTTACCTTGGTTCTGGTAAATATTCCCTCTGTCTGTCTGTCCATCCGTAGCCGAGGAGAAGTAAACAGCTCCAAATCCAAAGGAGAAGTCCTTTTCGAAGCCTGTTTCTGTGGTTTTAAGTACAGAGTTTTGCACTGTAATTATCTTTAGACCAATAAAGCGGATCGAAGATAACCACGTGATGATTGAAATCTATCTTTGTTAGGATGTTTAAAAGTATATTGCGAAAACTTCGTATAGTAGAACTTTTCTTAGAGTCAGTTCAAAACTAGTACAAAGGATCGTTATATTTCTTTAGAATTTCCTTCGAAATGTCTCACTAGATACCCACGTACATAGCACAATGCACCAGACCGCACAGCGATATACGCAATCTGCAATTGGCAGGGATTAAGTTGGGGCCACAATAGCGCCCTCTTACCAAACGGAAAATCGTATCTATACTGATATGACTGATACATTCACGTCAGGCTCAGCTGGAAACATTGTCGTACAGTGACAAATCTGCTTGCAAATGAAATGTTGGATATGTGAAGCTTTCATTATGTCTTGAAGACTGATAGCTTTGCGCAAGATAAATGTGTCATACAATAGTGAAGGCTATATAGAGTGTTATTAAAGGGGTGCAGAGGCCTCCGTGATATTTAATTAATTGACTGATAAAGATCGAACGTCAATGAGAACCAGATTTCCAAATGTTGGGTTTCTTTTTAACACACGATTGGACAACTCTTTTAAATTGGAATTTGCAAAGCAAAATTTGAATTGAATGTGGACACTGAAGAGTATG
>JANUFV010031340.1:0-11561 GCA_024757865.1 Epizoanthus scotinus
TATTCCATTACTATTGCGTTACTATTGCGTTACTATTTTATTACAATTGACTATTCTGTTACTATTCCGTTATTATTCCATTACTATTGCGTTACTATTGCGTTACTATTTTATTACAATTGACTATTCTGTTACTATTCCGTTATTATTTCATTACTATTGCGTTACTATTGCGTTACTATTTTATTACAGTTGATTATTCTGTTACTATTCCGTTACTACTCCATTGCTGTTTCGTTCACAGATGCCCCAGACTTGCAATGCAAAGAAATGGTAAGCGAACTGCAGTCTAAATTCAGCAAGTGCTTACGGAACTACGAGGACAAGATTCACCCACAGAAAGTGAACCGCTACGGCAAGCTGCTTCTCTGCCTCAGCACGCTGCGCACAGACAGCGAGAAAGCCCTGGAGAGTTATATCACACTGGAGTTCTTTGGTAAGCTGGATATGCCGCCACTTGTTGCTGAACTGTTAGACTAGAGAAATACTCCTTTATTGCAAGTGTAGAAACAAGTGCAAGCTTCAAGGAAGTCCAGTAATTGGCAAGAAGCGGGTCTTTATTTCACAATACAGTGATTGATGATCTCAAAACGTTGTACTACGCGATGGATATATCTCGTGGGTTAGGAGAAAGCGTCGCCGTTAGTCATGGTGTTCGCACAGATAGGACAAAGTACTCCTATATTCGGACAACAAACGATGATACAAACTTAGAGTTTTAGATTTCTATGACATCAGTTTGTCAACAGCAAAAGTGGAGAGAAAAGAACATTGAAAGAGAGCGACATCCTTTTGTTTATGGAAAGACGAACGGGTTTATGATTCTATATCGACCTATGCACATATTATCTAATTATGGGCAGTCAGTAATACTGTAGTTTTAAAAATAGTTGCCAGTGCATTGTAGAGACAAATCATATTGTTGTTAAAGACATTTTAATAGGTCTTGCAAAGTTACCAAATGCAGACAAAAAAGATACGGACCGCACTGTGTTGTTGATTGTGTCTGGGCACCAGCTGTCTGAACAGCTTTCGGGGACGTCGGCGTGACATATTTAGCGATTGTTTAGCCCGGAATCAAACCTCTTGAAAAATGCTCAGAAATTAAAATGTCACATTCCTCTAGATTGAGCGAGAAGACAGTCATCGACAACTTTATCCGATATCGGGAACATCTGGGATGGTTAGGAATTAGCGAAATAACCGATTGTCTGAGATTTCCCCGACATATGAAAACCAGGCCAGACTTTCCCGACTTATGAGAACATACATCGGCCATTTCCCTAATCGTCGGGGACGAATCGGGAAAATAAAAAGCGTTTCTATTTTCTAGACACATCCCCGATTATTCCGGACTTTTACGATAGTCGGCGACAAATGAGAACATAATTCCCGTTCATCAGTTGTTCGAAAGCAGGTTAACTTTAACCCTGGGTTAGGCCAATTGTCAAATAGAAATTTCTTCATCTAGGAGTACGTAATATAATGCTCCCCAAGTAGAGTTGACATCCCTCAGAAACCCAATTATATAAGTCCAACATGTTAGACGAAATTAGTCTACAAGGCAGTAAACCAAACAGCAGGTTAAAGTAGTAACCCTGGGTTAAGGTTAACCCACTTTCGAACAACCGGGCCTATTGTACACTTTGCTCGGCACCAAGCCCATCCTCGTAGGCCAGTTGCTCGGAAAGCAAGATGGCGGCGTCACTGCACGTGAGAGTAGAAACAGCTTCCGCGCCCTTCGCCGATGTTCACCGATATCGACAAGACTCGTCGATATACTTTCTGAGATCGGGAATATCTGGGTTTATCGAAAAATCTCAATCGCCGATTATCAGGGATTTTCCGGTATATAAGAACCAGGCTTATAAGTTGGGTGCTCTTATGCCGCGAAAATCCCAGACGATTGGAGATATTGTTGTGTCCCTAAGTTCACGACTGGAATAGGTAAATATCGGCGATCATCTGGGATAGTAAGCATTCAGTAATGTAGAAAGAAGGCCGGTCCACGGTCCATTTGCCGACTATCTGTTGTCACGGACCGTCCAGATTTACGAGAGAGAAAGATATTAAACTTTGAATGGAAACAGCTCACGATTTGAACGATTTCTTAAATAGGAAAATCAACATTTATATGTCACTTGCAATTTTACAGTATTCCGGCTGTAAGTTTTGTTTCATTATATTGGAGATTCGCGAAAGAACGCAGCAGCTTTGACCGTTCAACACATGGAATGTCTGAATGTAACACAGATATACAAGTGGTTACTGTATCAGTTTGGTGGTCAAAACACCTAGGCCTAGGCCTAGAAAATTGACTTTGGCACTCGAAAAATTGGTGGAACCCCTTAAAACCAACATGGACCTTCTTTCGCAAACATCTGTTACATCCCTGGCATGAGTAGGCGATAAAATCGGGAAAATAAAAAGCGTTTGTATTTCTCTGACCCCAGATTTCTACCCCGCTCGTTAGTCGGCTCTGGGTCTTCGACCATTTATTTAGCGACTGTTTAACTCGAAACCAAACCTCTGTACTCTGCTAAAATGTACAAGAATGAAAATGGCGTCCTCTTCCAAAGTTGAGCAAGAAGGCAGTTGCCGACAACATTTTCCTATTCTTGGGTCAGTGCAGCCACATTGTTATAAGAAAACAGAAATAAGTATTTGAAACAATAAAATGTTTCTGAGTTTGTAGAGGCTGCATAAATTTTTTTTATAGGGCATTATTTCGGGCGCGTTTGATTGATCGTATTCCGGAACTGACATGGAATAAAAACTTTGATCAGTTCAAGTGATTAGTATTCCTTGTCAGAAATATACGAAACTATACTAGTTTTCAGCTCACACGAATTCATAATTCGGTATAATTATTGATTGCTAAGAGGTTGTAAGAGACATTTAAAATGGTCCCGAGTGTATTCCTATTCGGGAATACGGTCAATCGAACGCACCCTTAATGGGGGTGACACGTGTTGTAATAAAACCGATTAATGTGTGGCCCTCAAATACCAGTTAAAAACATATATGATTTACAGCATTTAACACGAAAACCCTATAAAATTATCCCAACCCAAGTATCTTCCACTCGATAAAAACCCTAACCCAAACCCTCTAAATACACAATTTAGCGAGATGTTGGAGCTAGGTTATATTTCATAACAGGTATATGGGTCAATATACATACGACAGCTCTAAAGGAAAATATATATGCGCCGCCATCTTTGTCAACCAACAAGGCAGCGAAAACTACGGGATTGTTAACAAAGTTAATTTGCCAATGTAACCAATTTATTTTTGCTACAGATCAAAGTAAAACTCGCTTTCAGTTATTTATCTGGCCAAAACATTTCAATTGGCACAAGTTTATCTACTTTCGTGACAGGTAACTTTTAGCGATGAAAATTATACAGCCGTAACTCAAAATCAAAACACTCTGTCATCGTAAAAACTTGCAGGAAAACTTGAACAACTGAACTTTAAAAAATGTAAACCCCCAACTGCACAAGATCCCGCATTCTTTCGATTTAAACGTTTTCGTGACGACATCTCGGGACATCTGGAATGGTTGGGAAACAACGAAACTGGGATTTTACCGAGATATAAAAAGCAGGTTTTGACGACCGAACTTGATATTCTAACGTTATGGCCTGTCCCGGTACAGAAGCCGGTCAATATTGATGAATTGCAACCCACTTCAATCCGTTATTTCATTTGTTTTGTCCATTTTCTGTCAACATCGGTCTTCTTCAGTTGTCATGAAAACAGCTTGAAACAAGAAAAGAACCTGGAAGTAGAAATTGTCAAAAGAAAGGCCGCTATTAAATTGCTAAGTCCCTTAATTGAAGTAATTTCTGTCGTAAACGAATTGAAATTGACGGATATTTAATTTGGTAATAAAGAACCAATTTCCTTCTTTCTTTGCGAGCTACAACGGACTGCACACTGTATCATTCGTTTTGTAAGGTGAGATTTCTTTTTGCAAAATGTGCTGATTACAGACGTAATATATGTCCTCGAAAATTTGATCGATCATAGCGTCTTCTTCACGACCACGGTCAGTCTATAGTACTCTTGGTTACTGGGTATAAGTGGCGTTGCACGTCAAAACAAAACAAGTCTTAAATTTTTTAAAAATAATGTTAGTTTAAATGACAAAAATCCTTCAACATTGTCTAATGTTTGAAACAGAAAATATATCTAAAGCCATTGCTAAACAAAGCGCTAATTTCAGAATACCTTGTTTTCAACCAGAATACCCCCAAAACCGCTTTGGGAAATGTTTATACCACTGCGGATAGTTCATATCTCCCGTGTGATTTCTGTTTCAAATTGCGGCACGTTTCATTATTGTGGTTTCTGTAAACTAGTTTTAATTAATGTGTTTACTTTCCGTATTTTTGGTTAATAATGATTTCAACGAACACATTTTAATAAAGATTTACTTGTTGACTAATATTTGAAAAAACCTGATTACTTCTGATTTGTATTATCGATCTCATATGGTTTAGCTTATTTTAAAGTGCGTCAGTAAAATTTTCAAACATCGAAATCTGTTTATTCAAATTTGTTGCCTGGCGCCGAGATTGAAGAGACCAGTGGAGAGACTGATCTTGAACAAGGATATGTAAGCAACTTGTCAAATACAACAGAAACTCTAAAATGGACACAGTAGTTTGCACGACTACAAAGCACTTATCGGCGACACGTGCACCAACACTGATCCCCGGAACAAACGCGCCTACATATATTCCAAACAACTTATCGCGCGTGTAAATGCAAGCCGAATCACAAATACAATCACACGAGCTAAAGCACACCGATTACGAATAAACTATAGAGACTATGTTGATATAAATCAGTACAAATTTGTCGTTTTTGTACAGCAAAAGCTTGAAAGTTGCAATTAACAGTATTTACACATTCATGGAACAAGCTCCTTTTCATTCAACTCTGTTCGTTTACCCGCTACTTTAGATTTACCATAGATACAAGTTTAAATTGCTAGCCTCGCGGTGGAGGAAGGGGAGGGGAGGGGAGGGGAGGGGAGGGTTAGGCGGAGGACGAGGAAGGGCTGTAAATTCAATTATCAGTCGTAGGAGTGCGTCGACCAGCTTTCAAGGGATCATTATTCCTTTAAACAATCCCTTTACGGACTGAATGAGTGAAATCGATACCCAATTTCTGATATCCGTCAATTTAGAACATCATCTCAGACTAAAATATCTGATTTATCTGGATTTCATACCCTATATAGGAGACATCTTGACAAACAACACTCCCTACGCGACTCATGCAGGGTTGCTACTTTGCTAACTTCAGCACAGGGTGTATATTAATTCCGTGTCAACAATTTTCAGTACTAATTCGTTTCAGATGTTTTTTATTGCTCGAGCAGTTGCCACTTGTTTGCTCAAAAGTTTGAAGCTTTCTAGAACCAGCCATAATAGTTGATAGACTAATATTAACTAAAATCGCCGACACGGAATATATATACACCCTGAGCTGAAGTTAACAAAGCAACAATTGATAGCAGAAAGTGAAACCTGACGGACTTGAAACTTCGTGAAGAGAAAATGTTAGATTGAAAAACAACGCGACAATGTTCGCTCACAAGAGTAATTTTGCCATAATTTACACGCGGTATCCAACGCATATTAGCGTGGATACAGACTAATACCTAAAAATATCGCTCAAGGTGCAGATGTCCAATAACTGTAATTATGGAACAATTTATTTTGCTTGAGTTGTGCTATCAGATGTATTTTGCACCTCATCAGTAGAAGTAAAAGTGGGAAAATAGGGCTGGCCCAGTGACCGAACAAGATTGAATACAAACACAATTAAGAGCGAGGGTTTATTGGAAGAGTAATAAGTTCTCACTTAAGTATAATAATAATGTATTCATTTTGCCCCTTGAATGAAAATAAATAAATTCATAATTGCTATATTTTTTTGAATTGTTAATGAAATATTTGTGTCACTTTTGTGATTCCCTTTTTATTTACCATTCACATAATCACTTGCTTATTATTCATTCAAGCATTTCTTCATCCAGTTAAACCGCATATTGATTTATACTAAGAGTAAGAGTACTAAACAACGATAAAAGATTGGACAAGTTTATCTATACTCGTACTGGAAGGCAATGGAAGAATTGCATATACTATCCCTTCACGTATATACTTTCAAAATGTTCATTTTTGGCGTTCGTTGAGTTTAAGTATGAATATATCAAGTGGGTTTGACACGCTCACTTTTCAATTTGACAACCATGTAATTTCTCGTCGCTCAGCGACTAATAGGCGTCAGGCTGTGAAACCATTTTTGCAATATCAATGTGGAATAATTGTTTCCCATTTCTAACGGAAACAGTTGTCCTAAAGATACATATTTACATGAAAAAAATAGCTAATATATTGAATATTTCCATTCAAAATAGTACATCTAGCAATAAGACTTTACATATTTTCTGTGTGTAGATACAATATTCAAAATAATTATCAACTAAAGTTCTTCGCCAGTTAACGCGAGAGATGTTCTCTACGCCATGGCGATATTTTTCGGCCGTATACGAGCTGCATAGAGCTTGTCGTAATAATTCTTGCTTTTCTCAAGTGCTGCTACTACTTCTTCTGGCAATTCATCCAAATTAATCTCGCTGCATTTGCTGGTGGACTTTTTCTTGTGGAAGCCTGAACTCTTGAGGGCGTTGTCATGCCAGCCCACCCATACGTCCCATTCGGGGATTGGCCCGGGTTCCCATGTTGTCATGGACTCTTCATATTGAATCCCAACCGCCTCACAGTAGCTCATCATCGTCTCATTCGGAAACTCTAACAAGTCATCTGCGTCGACCACCACAGAGCCGCGTAGCATGTGCTGGTGTAGATATTCGTACAACTCGCACATCTGACGAAAACCGCATTCAACCGGGTCGAAGTAATCCCAGCCTGTTAGCTTCGGGTTCGTTGACAAGTTGTAGAGTGAATAGACAGCTTTCACGGGGTTCCGAATAAGAAAAGTGTGCTCGAAATCTTCAAAGCCTTCTTCAAGGAATACATGATATTTATTTTCCACGCAGTACGCCATATCTTTCGAGAAAATTATATCTTTGCCGTCGTACTCCTTCTGCAGAGCCCTGTTTACTGCTCGGTATGTGGCTTTCTCGTCGACTGGAGTCGTGAAGTATCTCTCACTCTGTCGCTCGGGGCCAAAATAGTAAGCGCTTGAGTACGGCTCATGGAGAATCTTAGAATTCTTTAAAGTCATAATTGAACGTTCAAAGGCGGTAGAAACGCATCTTGGTGCCGTCCAAAGCAAGACTCTTTTCGTAGACATGGCAATCTGAATTCGTGAAGCTTTGAAAAATGTACAGAGTTTATCTTCGGATTTCTGGAATATAATCGGTGCTTCTAACGACTTCGACTAAAGTAATGAGGCGTTTACTGATCACAGAGCTGAGTTGTGTTGTTATTAACTCTGTGTCGGCGTTTTCAGCTCTTTAAACTGACAAACAGAGATTAAATATGCGGCTGATAGGTTTTGGCCCACGCTTGGTTATGTGACGTGTAACGGCTCGATGAAGCAGCTGGGAAGGAATCGATGTTATTGAAGAGTCCTGTGGATTAGAAACACTTACAATTAAGACCAATCAGCATAAAGAAATTAGCGAACAGTAATTGATGAATGCGAAGACAACAAAAATGAAATGAGAACATTTGCTATTTAAGTAGGTTTTCAGCCGAAGAGGTAATTTCCGCTCTCCGTTACATAGCCAATTCGCACACACTTATCGCTTTATATTCCAATTTGTTTAGCTTTATTTATCGCTAATAATTCGGTTTGTTATATCATTAATAATCATAAAGACAAAAGATGGATATAAAAGAAAGACTCCATCATTTTTGTGAAATCTGTTTTCTCATTGGACAGCGCCATATTTTGTCTTGCACCTGTTTCCAAACATAACATAATATCCCGGATGTTGTGACGTGGCCGCACCGAAGAAAATGATTATACAAGCGAAATCAAAGACATTGATTCGAGTAATCCTTCCCATCATTAAATACCAATAAGTTTCTATCACAATAGTATGAATTTACAGCACTTGTGCCGGGAATACGGGTAGGGAATGGACCATGTGCGGAAAACATTTACAACGGTGTCTCGATAACATCTGAAGTCGATCTAGATGTCTGTGATTACCCTGCGAACAGAGATCTAGTCTGTGATATCCTTCTAAGTTAATCCATTTCGTAGGCGTAAAACTCTGCAGGAATTGAGCAAACCAGAAACCACATTGTCTGTTAGTTAAGTATTAATTCACTAGGATATTCAGTCGATAAAACCGGCTTTATACGATTTATTGAACACTATCCCGGCTTGGTTATAGCAAATCTGTGAGGCGGCAGAGTGTTCAACGCTCGGGTTATCTTGTCATAGACTCAAGCTAGCATATGTGTTTAACCACGGAATTTACTATATCTGAATTCCTAAAACCAAGAACAGAAAAAAAATGTCAAAATGTAAAGATATTAAAGTGTTTGCAATCAGATAGTAGCAAAAATCTTGATAACAATGAGCTGAAAGAAACCTGAAGTTTATGGCATGATATGTCAAAATGTACAGGTATCAAAGTGGAAAAATAGAGTATAGTTTATGAAGAGAAACAATATGGACTTCTGATCTTGTTCAGCAAGTCTTTTTATCCTAATGCTCATGATGATGAAATTATCAAGAGTCATGTCAGTTGAGATTTACAGAGATTGTAAGTCAAAATCAGACAGAGTGTTACTGGTGATATCCAAATAACAAATTTTTATGACGAGTTTCGTATTTTATCTATATGAGAGACAAGATAAGTTTTAAAAACTTCGAAGCTTCCGCTTGCAAACAAGCGGAGACACGTACCATTTCTCCGCGAACATGAATATAAAAAGATTCGGTTTTTAAATTATTTCTTATTGAAACAAAGTAATTTTTATCTATGCAGTTTCAATGCCTTGCGGGGCCCGGCGGGGATAAAATATTAATTGTTAGAAATTAATGGTAATCCCGACTTTTCTTTATTGTGAATATTCTGGAACCCTATTCTACAGTTTAGTTGGAAAGAGTATCACAGTTATCTTGTAGTTTGTACAAGAGTAATCAATCTTGCGTGTATGCCTTGAATTGTTAAACTTTTATCAAAGTTTTGTTCAAAATTAGCTTAAACTTAACAACAAAATATAATATTTTAGATGCATATTTTCTGTTGTTAATTTTTTTAGTGTAATGATGATATGCAGGTTTAGTGTTTTTGTGCAAATTAAAATAATTAATCATTAGTATATGCAGTACACTGTATAACTAGAGTCAGGTCGAGAGAATATAAAATTCATTGAACAAGAACGTTTTCTGCGCTATCACCTCCTTAAGTGGCATTTTTTTAAGGGTCAATTGAATCTATAAGACGCCTTCGGATTCCAAAACTTGCCGCGGTTAAGTTAGCTAAAATATAAATTTGCGAGCAACACGGGCATTTTTATAGCTATTTTTTTTATCATGTACTTTTCCAGGTGACTTGCTATTTGTGGAACGTGTTCAGGCCATTGTCGACGGAAGGTCAAGTCGCACACGAAATAATATTCAGGCTTGTTTTCGTATGTTGATGTACACACAGAAATAAGTGTGTGGTTTATTTTCTATATATATACATATATCTTTCTAACAGACTATAGCTCGTGATATACTCTGTCCATAACATCTATAACTCTTAGTTGATCAGATCCATCCAGGAAAGAAAGTAAAAAGAAAAACACCAGTTTACCAAAATAATAAACGCAAATATGACGCTTCCTCTCCCAATCAGACGTTTGCAGATTACATTTACATGTTTTATATAAGAACAATTTGATATAAAACCAATGACGCTCAAATTGCCTAAAATTTATGAACAATTAATAATAATATAAGAACAAACTCGGGCTGCGGCTCAGGAGTCCTAAATATTTCTAAGTGGAATATTTAAATTCGCTTCTTAATCAGTAAAAGACACCAAAATATTCAGGCTTGTTTTCATATTTTGATGTACATCAAGACAACGTTTGGCGCCGAAATGTTGTGGGTGCGTTATATTTCCCGAGCTTTGTTTTTATATTATACTTTTATTATTTTATATATGAATATTTTAAGAACAACATTAAGAACAATAAACCTCTCTGGTTCTCATAATATCTGCGCATAGGCTTTTTAATAATAATAGTTTGGCCGTTGTTTTTATTTCGGAATAATTTATGTGTTTAAATTTATGTCTGTTTCTCAGCTCGCCGATCGCCTCAGCTATGAAACGAGCATTATTAGATTCAATTTAGGAAGAGTTTGCCGGCTTCTTTATCTTAAACGAAGTCAGTAGAATCTTACATGAATGAAATTTAACATTAGGAAACATATGACAACGAACAGGGAATTTAACGTGGTAGGCGCTCCGTCTATATCTTTACACCACACTTTTGTCGTCGACTGGTGAAACTTTTGACCCTTTTGACAATTCAATGACAAAAAGTTATCGTAAATTTTCTTTTTTCAAGATGAATCTGAAATAGTGAACCGTATGCCAACGTTTTACTAGTAATAGATTTACAGTGATGCGCATAAAATCGATGCATATACTTCTATTGGCCGAATAATTTTCAACCAATTGGAAAGCGAGAATTTCACAATATGTTGTAAAATAATGCATAGTCTTATAAGAATGAAACAATATTGAGTACTTGGTCTTTCACATCAAATGTTCTCAACATTTTTGCTTTTATTCAACAGATATTCCTAGGAAAGAAGCAGTCAGACATCTTGATAAGATCATGTGAAATTTCAATGCTATCAATAAACCATAACCACGAAAAGTTAAAAATTAATGGAGTTGCCACTTTAGTCATGTGACGTAAAGCTGACCCAATACGCAAAGCATTGTACGAAATAAACAAAGCTATATTGATCTGTGTTAAAAGTTGTAATGCATTACAACAAGATTGGAGATTGTTGCTATCGAAGTAAAATACTAACACGTGAAACAAATTTCATCCGTTATTAAAAGCAAATTCACTACTATATATCAGACTGTACGTATACTGAGAAATAGAACAGTTCTCCTTTCTCTATTGGATCTATAACGTAAGTCTTGATTCAGTCAGCAAATTTTAGTTCCAACATGGTTTTAAACAACAGATGCTAATAAGAAAGACGAAAAGTTTTATAGAACTAATGAATATTTCACAAAGGCCATTTACAAGGGCTTGTTCAAGCCGGTATAATTATTGCTATCATCATCCAAATCATCATCGTCGTCATCATTATCACCATCATCATTGTTGCTATCATTATTTATTCATATTACTATACAGAAATAGAATACATTTATGTCGTAACTACGCATGTACTGCAAGAGATATAGCTAGCCGAGGCTTTTGTCCTACTTCCCTTTATCATACGTGACAAAGAACGCAAAAAGGAGAAAGATTCCTATGAAGCGGATACGTCATAGATCTCTTACCCTAAGACTCGTGTGCTCATTGGCTCAAAGA
>JANUFV010031562.1:0-11555 GCA_024757865.1 Epizoanthus scotinus
GATTAGTGCTATGATGTCACACAGGAAATAGGAGTTGCTTTCATTGTTATGTTGTCACGTTTTCATGAGTCATCATGATGTGTAATTCTGTATTTATTGAGAGTTTCGTTCAATAAAATCAGTTCTGCTCCAAAGTTCAGTTCTGCTCCAGAGTTCAGTTCTGCTCCAGAGTTGAGTTCTGCTTCAGAGTTCAGTTCTGCTCTAGAGTAAAGTGCTGCTCCCTGAAGTTCAAGTTGCCTTCTCTTCGATTTGTTTTCTTCTTCCCTTGCTCAACCTGTCCTAAAGGATCTGTATTTCACATATAATTGGTGCAGTGTAACTCTACTCAGTGTCAGATAGTGTAACTCTACTCAGTGCCAGACAGTGTAACTGTACTCAGTGCCAGACAGTGTAACTGTACTCAGTGCCAGACAGTGTCACTGTACTCAGTGCCAGACAGTGTAACTGTACTCAGTGTCAGACAATGTAACTGTACTCAGTGTCAGACAGTGCAACTGTACTCAGTGTCAGACAGTGTAACTGTACTCAGTGCCAGACAGTGTTACTGTACTCAGTGCCAGACAATGTAACTGTACACAATGCCAGACAATGCAACTGTACTCAGTGCCAGACAATGTAACTGTACTCAATGCCAGACAATGCAACTGTACTCAGTGTCAGACAGTGTCACTGTACTCAGTGCCAGACAATGTAATTGTACTCAATGCCAGACAATGCAACTGTACTCAGTGCCAGACAGTGTAACTGTACTCAGTGCCAGACAGTGTAACTGTACTCAGTGCCAGACAGTGTCACTGTACTCAGTGCCAGACAGTGTAACTGTACTCAGTGTCAGACAATGTAACTGCATGTACTCAGTGTCAGACAGTGCAACTGTACTCAGTGTCAGACAGTGTAACTGTACTCAGTGCCAGACAGTGTAACTGTACTCAGTGTCAGACAGTGCAACTGTACTCAGTGCCAGACAGTGTTACTGTACTCAGTGCCAGACAATGTAACTGTACTCATTGTCAGACAGTGTAACTGTACTCAGTGCCAGATAGTGTAACTGTACTCAGTGTCAGACAGTGTCACTGTACTCAGTGCCAGACAGTGTAACTGTACTCAGTGTCAGACAGTGCAACTGTACTCAGTGTCAGACAGTGTAACTGTACTCAGTGCCAGACAGTGTTACTGTACTCAGTGCCAGACAATGTAACTGTACTCAATGTCAGACAGTGTAACTGTACTCAGTACCAGACAGTGTAACTGTACTCATTATGTTGGAAAGTTTGTTTGATGTAAAACTGACTTATCAGATAACTAGATGTGTAAATATAGGTAAATAAATGTACTCAGTGCCAGACAGTGTTACTGTACTCAGTGCCAGACAATGTAACTGTACTCAATGCCAGACAATGCAACTGTACTCAGTGCCAGACAGTGTTACTGTACTCAGTGCCAGACAATGTAACTGTACTCAGTGCCAGACAGTGTAACTGTACTCAGTGCCGGACAGTGTCACTGTACTCAGTGCTAGACAGTGTAACTGTACTCAGTGCCGGACAGTGTCACTATACTCGGTGCCAGACAGTGTCACTGTACTCAGTGCCAGACAGTGTAACTGTACTCAGTGTCAGACAGTGCAACTGTACTCAGTGTCAGACAGTGTAACTGTACTCAGTGCCAGACAGTGTAACTGTACTCAGTGCCAGATAGTGTAACTGTACTCAGTGTCAGACAGTGTCACTGTACTTAGTACCAGACAGTGTAACTGTACTCATTATGTTTGAAAAGTTTGTTTGATGTAAAACTGACTTATCAGATAACTAGATGTGTAAATATAGGTAAATAACATATTTTTTGGAAGGAAAACATCTGGTGCTAATTGAAATGTGATCTAGAGACTGTAAACCAAAGTATATCAAGTTGATCAGTCAGAGAAGTTTGAAGAATGCAGTGTGAAGAGATAATTGGTTTTTACTTACCGTATTTACTAGTTTGAGCGCCATCCCCGATTAAGCGCCGCATTTGAGAGTAAAAAGTATAAAAGAGCGCTGCCCTTGCTCAAGAAGCTAATATAAAACTGCGACAATCAATGAAATATGAACAAATTTATAATTTAACATTTTAGAGTAATATAATCATAAATTTTATAACTACGAGGACACAATACATGTCAACACTCCAGGCATGTCACCAGGTCTACGGAAACTTGTAAATTTTATTGTTAATAGTTCTTGTTATCATTACAAATAAAATATTTTTAAAGAGTGCTGCCCTCAAATGAGTGCCGCCCTCAAATAAGCGCCGCATCTGAAACACTGAAAATTTAAAGAGCGCCGCGGCGCTCACATGAGTAAATACAGTAATGGAAAGAGGGATATTTCGAACAATTTTTTAAAAAAGCTAAGATTTTCCTTAATATCACGCAAATATTCAACAGTTCATTTGGTAGTCGAGAGAAAAAATATTTTGTTTATAATAACTTTTACTCCTAATTCCATATATCGATTTTAGGTTTTAACTTTTAGCTTTTAGAGTTTTTAGATTTCTAGATTAGATATACTGTTATACATCTATTTAACATACTCTAACTTCCTGTAAAAACGCGCATTTTAATATTTTTTATGAAATTTGCGCTATACACATTTTTGAATTATGATTACAAGAACAGCATATTACTTTTTTGTATTCTAGATCTGTTAATGAATGCTAGGGAAGCAGTCAAAACAAGACTTTAGGGAGTTGGATGGGGGTGCACACAACTCATAGCCACTGGAGTTAAATTTCAATATTTTATTTAATTTTAAAAACGGTAAATATAGTGTTAACTAGGAGACCGGTCATTATTTACAGAGTGTATTTGGTTAAACAAAAATAATATCGGCAATTTCTTTTTTAATGAGATATATATGGGACAGGAGGTTGAATGAATTCTTGGTATCTGCTATCATTTTAATATATTGCCAAAATTCGTACATGATATCAAGAATAGAGTAATAGTTTTAAAGGATTTTTAGTTTTACTGGGATAAGAAATGTGCCCTCCAAACATTTATAATCATTTGGAATTATGAACACTGCTCACCTCGATTCGTTTTTGCTATTTGCGGGCAGTGTACTTCATTATACATTACTGATAACTGAAATAATCAATTCTATTGAATTCAGTTTTGAATTGAATTCTCTGTAAATATTAACCGGTTCCTAACGCAACGGCTAAAGGTAATAATGAGACAATGTAAGTTACTTTTAAAAAGGTCTTTACTATTAATTATTGCCTCTTTAGCGTACTCCGTAGTAGGTACACCCAAATTCTAGAAGTTGGGGGTAGGGGGTGGGTGCACCAGCCGAGTCCTCCCGATTTCTGAAGCCTTTTTCCTGTCTTCCCTCGTTTTCTTCTGGATTGCTTCTAAACAAGGAAACTGACGCCCGAGGAAACACACACTTGCCGCTGACAAGTTATTTGGAGAATGCGTGGATTCAATTACCCGAAATACTTTGCGCGCCTTGAATTGTTTGCCTTTTGGAAAAGTGCAAAGACAGGAAGGCGGAGGACGCTTGCAAGTGTACATACTAGCATTCACATAGTAACATCAAACGGAGCGATGTGTAGAGAAGAGGAGATCATAAGCAGATCGTGATGGATGGTAGTGCGGTGCCATTTTTACTGATAACAGCAAACGTCGGCTCGATTTTCGAGGACGTAAGTTTATTGATTTAGCTCGCAACTACTGATATATTATATCCGGTTGGTTTTGAATTCGTGTGCCTGTGGTAAAAGTTATCATAAATTTGACACGTATAGTGATTCAAATCCTGCAATGAATCCTGATCTCAAGGTTTCATTGAATTTTGCTTTTATTGTGCTTACTGTCAAGTTAAAAAGTTATTATAAAACGGTGTTTTACTGTCCATGTCTTTCTCAATCATTTTGATCTACGAGAGCTCGCAATTCAGCGAATCTTTTGAGGGGGCTTCTGTTTTAGCGGGAAGCCACTGATTTCCGTCTTCGTTCTGTTTTTTACCACAGCGAGGAAATAAAGAAGAAGTATGGATCACGCAGCTGCTTCAGGTAAGATAACTGTGCCTGAGATCTGCGATCGGGATTCGAGAAACAGCTTGATATAAACTTAACTTTTGTGACACATAGTCCGTTTAACTAATGTCTAATGTCAACATGATTTGAAATCGCCGCACTAATGGTTGCTATAAATCTTTATTTGCCCTAACTGCTTCCTGATTTCTGCCAATTTCCTTTAGACCATCAGCAACTACGAACCGTTGTTCGTTGCCATTCATTTTCAAGAGTGTGGAGGGAAATATTCAGGCGAAACTGCTCTGGAAAATGTGAGAGATTTTGGTAGGTACGTATCGAATTTACTTCACTGTTATATGTATAATATTGTATATGCGATTTTGTATGTTGTAAAATTTCAATTCTTTACGGTATTTCATTAGCAAAGTCAAGTGAAAAGAATAAGTGTGATTCACTGTTGTGATCATATGAACTAGTCTGATCAGAACGAGTAACAGCCCGCTTGCACTAGCTGTCAATCTGTTTGATAATGTAAACTGTGTTGTTTTGCTTTGATTCCAGAATTGTGCTTAACCGAACTGAAGTGAAAAGCCGTTTCGACAGAACTTGTGGTTGGTTTGACCAAGATTTCCAAAGACAAGATCAGTACACGGTTTGTTTTATTTATTTCGTTTCTGATACATCTACATGTGCGCTCAAGAAACTTGAAGCAGCGGGCAACATTCCATTTGGACTCTGGTCGAATTCGCTTTAGAAATTTGCGTTCTTATGCAAAACAGTTTTAAAAATAATTTATCGAAGTCAAACAATGCGAGTTCACTGTCAAGATTAAGAGAGTTTGGCATGCATCATCATCATCGTAAAAAATTATTGTGTTTTGATATCGACAAGGCCCAATGGCTACTCGGAACACATCCGTCGGTTATTTTTGATGAATCACTATGACTAGAATTATTATTTCAGCTGTATTTATTTCTAGCAGATGTTTTTCTTTGCATGCAGAACATACAAAGAAATTAATTTTCTAACTTCATTGGCGAATTTGTTGCTCTATTTTCGAAATGACTGCTTTCAGTCTTTACATTTCGGTCATTTCTGGCACTGTATGGGCCTATTTGCGATTATTACATTATTCCCATGTTCAATAACTGAATAAGAAAACATTAAAAATTGATAGCGTATCATGTCGCAAGTGTTGTTTTTTTAAACAAGCGGAAACGAGTATGTTATCGAAGTTTCTAAAAAGTATCAAAATACGTCAGATCCGAGATCAGTTTTCCTGAAAACCATCCATGCACTAATACCAAATTTCTGTTTTTTATTTTATAATAATTTTATAATCGCAGTTTTATTTTCACGAACAGATACATTTGTGATATATAATCTGTATTTTCAATCTCTAACTGATATTATCATGTTTGTTTTATTCTTATTGGACAATATTTTGTGTGTGGGTGGACACATAAAGGATAAGATCATGTCTGAAATCCTATGACAATTTTCAGTAAGTTTCAGAATATTTTCAAAAATGCTTGAAAATGCAAGAAAAAGTATTTTTGAACATATTGAAAAGTTTTGAAAAAATTTGAAAATCTAGTGCCGCCTTAAGTTTACAAAGTGGCTGTGACTATCAAATGACTAGAGAATGTTACAGATAGAAAATAGATTGTTATTTAACACATGTATGTGTTTGGATATGATATCTAAACACACACACACATGTACTATCATATTTATGCCATGCATTACAAATCCTGGTAATTTTTTATGGCTTTATATATATAGTGCTATGAACAAATTATAATAATTGAAGTTAACACAGTCAATACTGTTATCATTAGGGTTATAATTACTGGTATTATCTCGAACCTATATTAACATTAATGTTTATTTAGATCTACCTTTACTGCTTCAGTTTTTTTGAAACATATTTTCAGATTTTTAATGCATTATGCATTTTTAAAGAACTTATTATTAATATTATTATTACCAATAGCTAACTGGTTAGGGTCAAAGCACATAGGTTTGAACTTTGTACCTAAAATTATTTATATATATATACAATAACATGTAGGTTCACAAAACTATATTTAGATTTGTTGCAATCATTTAAATAATATATAATGTGTTTATCATCTCTTGTTAAATAAAAATTCTGTCTCGGGGAAGTTAATTTTTTTCCTTCACATGTTTCTCTTCTGAATATCTGCACTTGTCTTTGTCTGCACCTAGCATGTCAGGGTTTACCTCTCTGATGATGATCACAATAATAATAATAATGATGATGATGGTAACTGTAATTTACACACAATGTATAATTTGAACATTTCTGCTTGAGGATGTGTGTACATGTGTACAACTAATAAATACCTATTTACATTTCTATATTTTAGAAAGGAAAACACTATTAATTAAAACCTGTTTACAACATATAAAGAGTACTAGTTCTCATTTGAATAGTCACACAACATTTAGTCTGAGTTGGTCTGAAAAACTAAGTTCACACATTGATGTACTTAGTATTGAAAGGCACTTCTAGAACATGATTTTGAAGAACTTTCTTTTGAATGTTGGCCCCACTTTGTGTTTTACCCAACACATCTTCAGAAGTTATGATATCTTGTTAAGTTTTGACAGACACTGAGGACCAATGCAAAATTATGATTAATAACTAGTGCTCAAAAGCTTTCACTTAAATTGCCACTTAATCTGACTCCTAACCCTTGCTTATTAGTGAGTTAGGAGCCTGTAAAATTCACATTTCAGAGACTCAGTTTGAAAGGTAATAGAACCTGTACATGTTAAGATATTATTTTCACTTTAAGGGTCAGGTATCACACTTTGTTTTGTGTCCGTGTCTGGAAAAATTATTCAGTTTTAAAATTGAAGTACTGTAATCTTAGCTTTGTACTTGAAATATTATTAGTATTTATCGAGAGCTCTCCTTTGAATGGTGTTTACATTATTTTGTGCTGATTTACATTTGTCATGAAATCTCATTGATTAGGTAAATATTAAAATCTTAAGGGATTAGTAGATTTAATCAAGAGCTCATATTTCATGTACACACATACATGGATTGCATAATTATGTATATATTGCTTTTCTGATATATTAATATTATGATATCTGAAATGCGCTCTTCAAGGGCAACTGTGAACATGGTGCTACATGCTAGTGATATTTTCTTTAGAGAGAAGAAATTAGTTATGGAAAAAGATGCAGAATAATTTGATCTACTCAGACATCAGTTCAGTGATATTGTCAATAATTATATTAGCTATCCTGTCGTTTTCATGACAGATTTTGTTAAGTTTGTTGTCAGACTTAACTTATAACAAAACATGTCAGACATGTACTACTAACTATAAATACCAAGAACAGAATCAGATGATGTTGAACATTGTCAATTTCTTGGATAAAGGAAAAGTATTAGCCAAATTACAGAGAATGTCTAATTTATGTTTCTTGGGTTGCTTTATCTTTTATGATCAATGCATAATTCTAGTTTTGTACTGAGTATATATTTTAGATATATTTTCATTTTTAAATCTTGTATGATCAAATGTAATTTCATTTTCCATTTGTTGGTGGTATGAGCTAGGACAGTACACTTTGAGTTGCTCTTTGAAATATGGCAACTGCACTTTCAATTATTAATATTTTTAGGATTTATTTAAATTATAATTAATAAATTTTATATAGGAAAATTATACTGAAGGTCAAATTTGAACAGAGTTCCTTCACTGGATACCAAGATTTGCATTTTATATTTTCGAATCATGCTAAAAATTATTAAATTTTAGATATTTTCTGTCATATGTGATGTATATGAAAATATAATTATTTTTATGATTTTGTGTTTTTATATCAGTTCTCATCATTTGTCTTAATTTATATAACTGGCCCCTTCTGAATGTTTTAGTACCAACATTTCAGATTTGGGAAATTTTCAAGTCTTGGCAGTTGTAACAAAAATTATGACCAATTAACATTGCTGGTCTTCAGGAAATGTCACAATCATTTCAATTGTTAGTTATGAGTTTTCCAAGTAACTTAAGTGCTCTGAAGAGCTTTTTAATTTCATTTCTGATCTATAAAGATATTTGTAATTGTAGGATAAATTACTAAAAGGTCAATTTACATTCTGTAATTTGTCATTAACAAAATGCTCTCCAACACCTCAATTCGTCATTTGGATCCCCTTCAACCAGCAGTTGAAGTTCCAAAAAGCTGTTCTGATGTACAAGATCACGAACAAACAAGCATCACCTTATTCATTTAACAAATTTAAGAAACGTAAATATGGCAGAACCAGGAACAGTGACAATCTAGAAATCCCTTTTTTCAAATCAAAATCTGGGCAAAGAACTTTTGAG
Source organism: Epizoanthus scotinus (assembly GCA_024757865.1). Classification (NCBI taxonomy): domain Eukaryota; kingdom Metazoa; phylum Cnidaria; class Anthozoa; order Zoantharia; family Epizoanthidae; genus Epizoanthus; species Epizoanthus scotinus. Next base: position 8,400 of record JANUFV010031562.1, read on the forward strand.
TACAGAGGTGCGAAAATTTGACATAGCCTTAACAAAGACTTGAAACAAGAAATGTCACTTAATGCTTTTAAGCACAACTTAAAATGTCCTTGCTTACTGAGAAGTATATATATATAGATAATAGTCAGTTATAATTTTTATTTCATTATTCAATATTTAAAAAGTATATTTTTAATATTTTAGTTCATTGTATTAAATTCATTGTTGAAAAGCCCTGAGGGGAACAATAAAATATAATATATAGATCTAGAAAGTTTGAGATAGCAGTCTGAGAGAAAACTGACCTGATTTAATAAAAGATGGTGCAGCTAATAATGAGCCAGACAGTTCTCCTCTCACAAACTGACTGTAAACTAGGTCCTAGGAATATACATATTATGATATTGTAGTCTGTAAATCAGTCGTCAGTTCTCCAGCTGGCTTGTACAGTATTGTCATCAATCTTAGTCTAATTTTGTCAACATTTTTCATTTTAATCATATTTATTATTTCCAATCAGAATATATATAATTAATATTAAACTTCTATATTTTCACTTTGAATACATGACAGTAATTAAATTGTAATTATAATCGATTTTTTTCTATTTAATTACAGGCTCTTGGATGCATATATTTAGTGCACAAGAATATCCGGGATGTGTCTTTGTGGGACTTTCATGGTAAATTGATCCTGAGTAAGGTTGCAGTTTTTAAGAATATGACATTTGCATGGTGGCAGATCATGATATAACAAAACTATCAGAATCCCTTTCATGGCTTGTTTTGTTCCTCTGATTGTGAACATCGTCATTATATTCTCAGGGGAGTTTCGAAATTCGAAAAATATAAAGAATTCGAAAGGATTGTCAGTTGTAGTTTTAGTAAAAGAGCGCTGTAAGGCAAATGTCATATAATTTAACAATTATAATTTTTTTTTAATTAATTTGAAATAACCATCTGCACATTTATTTTCATCATTATTTTGTATGACATATTTATATTAGATGTATAGAGGCCTGGAAATCTGTGCATCAAAGGGTTTTTAATTGACATTTGGTCACTTCTTTTGCTTCCCACTGAGAAATAATGATACCTAATTTGCTTTCAAACTCAAGACTTTAAAAGGATTAACATCATGGTTTCTGTAGATCCTTAAGAAGCTTTAAAAGTCATTTCTTTTAGATTTGTGTATTTTTGAGGTCTGGAAAAAATCTTAAATTGGTCAGAACTAGTGCTTTAGGTCTCAAAAGTCTTAAATTTCTCCTTGACTTAAACTTGTAAGATTACTAAGGTTTTTAATTTGAAATTTTGTTTGTGATTATCTTCATTCTTCAGTTTGCTTGGTTGACTGAGTCTTGTTTCTCAGAAAAAAAGGTCTGGCACTTTCTAGTATATCTTTAAAATGTTTTCCATTTATTTGGCGAATAGCGTGAACCATGAATATATACTACAGTTATTGTGACCTTTTTCTACTAAAATGATAATAAATGTTGAATTATTAATATTCAGTCTGATTTCTTTGAAGATATATGTTTTGTTATGGTTCAAGTAGAGATTAATCATTTAACAGTAGATGAATATCTCGAATCAGAGGTCAAAACATTGCTGCGGATTTCAATTTAAAAAACTTGGCCTTATAAATTATTAAAAGGGACAATAAAAAGTGTAGATAAGACTTGAACACTGAAAATATGAAATTTTGTTTTTAAAAATTCTTGTATTAAAGTATGATTTTGAGTATGGGGAAAAGGAAGCTCATTATTTTAACGATATGAATTTTTTTATCTGATAAAGTGTGTTTTAATTGCATTCATATAAATATCACTAAATGTGCCATTTAACATTCAATGTCAGTTTGTGTCTGACACTTTTAATACTGTGCTATGCACAGTGTATGTATACATTGAATACTAAATTGTTCAGGATAATATATCGTAAAGTTGAATTCGAGGTGGTACTCAAATCTTATATTATTCTAACTTTCAGGTCAATATTTCTTATCATTCAAGAGATGCATATATGAGCATTTCAAATTTAGCTTTCAGTCCAGTATTATGACTGCTTGGAAGGCAATTCAAAATATAATTTGTTTGTTATTTTTTTAATTTAACTGAATATAATGAAGCTCAAACTAAAATGTAATTTGCTCAAAGGTTCACCAGATTCATTTGACAAAGTTGAAAGTGTCTTAATATATTTGACATAGTTTGACAGTTGTCGATCATTGAGCAATAAACACTCCCAGAAACTACACTTCTTGATATTTTTTAATTTGTTTTCAGATATGAGTTTAAAGTCCAATTGGAAATTTTTGAACAGAAGCTGCCAAAACATTTATATTAATTTATGCATAATTATTTAATGCATATTTGTAATAAAGAAAATATCGTAAACAAACTTGTCTTTAATTTGCAGAAAATGTTTTTAAGAAGGTGCCAGAGGAACAGGTATGTAATTGAATAATTGTTATGAATTACGCAAAGCTGGAGCAAATTTCACATCACAGGGGTTTCAAAATAAAGCGTCATTCGATGCCAACACTGGCTACGTGGTTGGCCTTTTTTTTAACAATAAATATTGGTTACATGCTTTTGAATACCCATAGTTTACCTAATTTCTGGCATTCTTGAAAAAGGTACCTATCAGGTAATTTGTAGATTTCTTAGTATTACTTTTGGTGTTAACTTAGTTTAGTCTTCCTCCGTGCCACTCTCTCTTCTATTTTGCTTTCTTATAAAATCTTATGAGGAGCCCAAAGTTTTATAAGCCTTAGGGTTTCTTTTTGGGGGTTCCTCACCACTCGTAATTTTTGTATTTTCTTGTATGTTTTTTTATTTGTGGCAAATAAAGAAATGAAATGAAATGAAACCTACAATAGGCATTTTAGAGACTTTTAATTATCTGTCCTTCGGCCCCTTCAGCTTCAACCCCTACTCATATTTTTCCAACTCCTTCAAATCATTCTGAAATCCCTGACTTACTTGTACCAGATATCTTGATCTCAAGCTGAGTTCCATACAATGAATCTTCAGGATTAAGTTTCTGGCCCTGTTCATACAAAATAATTAAGTACTTTAATCTAAGGGTGTGTCTCTTTGGGAAAATCTGAGATTGGATTCATGTTCTTGATTCAATGGTCACAAACAATGGATTCACTCCAAAAGGTCTCAAAATA
>JANUFV010031673.1:0-11554 GCA_024757865.1 Epizoanthus scotinus
GTTGGGGTTGGGGTTGGGGTTGGGGTTGGGGTTAGGGTTGGGGTTAGGGTTAGTAAAATCTGAGACTGGAAAATCTCAGAATGAGAAAATCTGAGACTGGAAAATCTGAAAGTGAGAAAATCTGAGACTAGTAAATCTGAGACCAACTATAGCTTGGTATGAATTTATCATTTTAAAATTTCTTGTCGATTTCTAAAAGTCCCTGACACTCAAAAATATGAAAATATGTAATTTTGTCGTTTCTAACCTGTGGCATTTTCTTCCTTCAGTCGATATAGCGTTTTCCGTGGTGTCTCACATTCGATACTTGGCAGCAGCTTACAAAACGGCCCAGCTTTAGACTGCTGACAGCTGCTTGAAACCTAGAAATTAGTAAGATCTTAGAATGACTACGTTTTTAACTACGTACAGCACTAATCCACTGGTAAAATAACAATCGGTTATGCAAAACAACTTCCAGATGGGCCGTAGCAATCGTTAGGAGGAGTATTAAAAGCACCAAAACGGCGTAAGTACCTAGGGGATCAAGAGGAATGACCCCTGAAAAGGTTTGAACTATAGGGGATCTGAAATAGCATTTCTGGCCTTCTCGAAGTAGATTCCAGTTATAAACGAATTTTTATTACCGAATTATAGGGTATCTGATGGGCTGATGACATGTTGTAGGCGTTTTTGCAAATTTATTAAATGATGCGCTGGAATACCGTGTAGTAATTGGTTTGTGTTAGTGATGTATCGGATAAATCATATGTGTAAATAGAAACCTCAGATAATAGAGAACCATATTTTAAATATTGGAATGACATCGGATCACATACTTTATGTGACGTTAAAAAACAATAGGTTTTATAGTTTATGGAGTGTAATAGTTTTTATATCCAGGTATATGCGTAAAAATTAGATGTTTTTTTCAGTTTAGCTAAGACTTCGAGTTTGTTTTGGCAACAGTTACAGATAGTTTAGATTAATAGAAAGTTTGAACAACAAATACAAATCAAATTTGATGAGGTCTCATCGAGACATAATTTACAGTACACATCAACAGTTTCATGTTGTCCCTTGACTACCTATTCTTAATGCCGTATTAACGTTCTCGACAATTTCATAAAATGCAGTGGAAAAAAGATGGAAATACTTTGCGAAACGGAACTGGACGAACAGCGTAACAACCATTTAAATGAAATCTAGTATTCAACTTTATTCGAAAAGCTAAACATGGATATGTTGCTTAATCAGAACTGTACTTGAACAGTTTGGAGTATACAACTTGTCAGTGTTGAGCGTACACTAACTGTTCTTTGCCTAATTGTCGGCATTTCTTGACTTTGACAAAAAGACAACTTCCAGGGCGATAAATCTTCTAAGCAAGTGCTATTCTGATTAACTATTCTGTAGGTTGCACGATATTTTGTATAACTCCCTAGTGTTGTAAATCCCGTACCTTCAATTTCATTTCTTCTTTTCTATTTGTAAATTATTTCTTGTAACTAACTAAATATGTGGAAATACAACAACCGTATCTGTTTCAATTTGTCCCACAAATTATTTGGCAACAGTCACAAGGTCAACCTTATAAATCCTGTCCCTGTGAACATGGAGCACCGTGAGATGAATTAGCCTTGCAAAGAGATTTAAGGCCACTCACCAGGGTATCAGTTGCTTGTTTATGACATCGATCTGATAACGTATCTGATGGGAGTGTCAGTTCAACAACATAGAGATCTGTTGTGCGTCGTCGCCAAACTCTTCCATGTCTGTCGGTTATTGACCCAAGAACAAGGAGATTAAACAAGAACGTGTCCAAACCTCGAGCGACCTGTTGCCAAAAAAAATATGTTTAGGAAGAACTTAAGTAGTATAACAAACATTATAATAAATCAACATGAGGTATAACGCAAATGCTGCAATTTGATTGGTTCCTGAACTCACCAAATAATATCATTATACCTGTTGTTGCGAAAAATCCAAGATGGCGGCATCTCAAGTTGTCGCGATGACGGAAGAAAAGATTGAATATCTAGCAGAAATCGCAGTTCCATCCAAGAAAACAAGATATAATCATAAAACTTTATGTTTATTTATTATAGAACAGTTATTAGATTTGGCGTTGTTTCCTATGATCAGTTAGTTCACTAGGCGAAAGGTCTCGTGGACTAACAGCTCATAGAAAACGCCGCCTCATGGAATAAAAATATTCCATTGTAACTACGGTATTATCTACATACATAATATTTGACTATAGTCAGTTAACGAGGTTGCAAGTTTCATTTCTTATAAGAAAACAACATTCCAAGTTTCAAGTTTCCAACAAATACAATTATACTGAAATATGTATCACTGAATACATTCTACAGAATGAGTTTGTTGCATTTATATATTATATGCAAGTGTTTTTTTCTACTCTTAACATTACACTGACGTTTGGAAAACATGGGATCCACATACCGAAGGTGATACATCAAGGTGGAACACTCTTGAAATTGGGCAGTCAGACTGCACGGCCACCTGGAGAAGGGAGTTTAGCAGAGCCGACATCACTGTTACGGAGCCATGGAGCGGTACAGAAACACACAGCGGAAGCTTTGTCTCCTTTCCTTGCATTACAACGCGATTGTTATCCAGACCAGCAATTTCTTCTGATAATCTTCTCACAATCAACGTTTTGCCAACTCCTGCGCGTTCTGATGTCACCAAACGTACACAGAGACTGACAAAGGCAGAAACAAATATCAACAACGTACGTTAAAGGGGCTATGTCACGGTAATGCGCATGCTCTCTAGTCAGGTCAGGAACAAAGCCTTCACAGTCATGAAACACAAGTTGTAAGTTCAACAAGATAGCGAAAAATGATAAAATGGTTGTATATATCGTGAAAACAACGTGTCTAAGTACAAGAAACACAATTTTGACAGCGAATGTATTCAACCTTATTTAACGTCTAGCCTGGAACGAAAATAAATTGAGAGTTTGTAATTCGTTTTAATCTTCCCCAATTTTAACCATCCACGTTCCTTTATGACTTATCATAATCCCTCTTAGGTTTTTCTACAACAGTAACAAGTTGTTTTTAGATTTCCTTTGATTTGTGGATAATTTCGTACATCGCAAAAATGTCTCTAATAGCCGTGACATAGCCCCTGTAATAAAACATTAATAACTAATGTTTTTGATCAACACGGATACCTTCAGGTTAATAAATTTCAACCCTTACTTTTCCTTATCAAGAGAACCTGCTGGAATCCAGGAGATATCTGTTTCGTTTGTTCTTCCTTTCTTAGGAGGCCCACATTTGAACTGGTCATTCAAATAGCTAGCGGTAACGTTCGAGGGTAGACACGGCGGAATTGTATCGATTCTGTAACGATCCAATGCCAACACCATTTGTGCGCGATCTTCGTTCTCAGAACTGCACAACACAACAAGTCCATAATCTGAAAAATAGTGAGGATAGGTTAGAATTATCCTGGGTGCAACATTCCTCAATAAATCGCGCTTATATGCAATTCCAAAATAGTGAATGCTATGCTCCATAAGATATGTAAAACGATACAATACACCTAATATAGATATTTTGGGTATGTTTTTGGTATATTAATAATAATAATAATAGTAATAATAATAATAATAATAAACTTTATTAGGCACAGAATTAACAAAAGTTAACACCTATTTACATTGAAGCTGTGCAAATTTCTACAATAGATTAGAACATACAACATACATACAACTATAATGAAATACTTTGACGTTTTACAATATAAACTTATAATGAAAATGTTACAAGATATGTTGGTTATTCTCCTTTTAGGATGTGTGGAGTCTACAGTAGGAATATATTGTCAATCCATTTTGTTTTTCTTTCGTTTCGTTGCTTTTAAGCTTGTTCAATACATATTCAAAATTGTTACAATCCACCACCTCCCAGATTAAACGCCGATCGTCTCCTTAACGAATTCTCCAGTGCATATCATTAAGGTCGAGAACACGAAAGGTAATTGCTACTATTAGGCCAATTCATTTAGAAGATATTTTGCTATGGAACCGATAGCGAGATAGCACACTATTCTTACTTGATCAAATATTGATTTGTCTGCGTTGTTTCGTTGTTTGAAACTGAAGTTAGCCATAATATATCGGTAGGTACTTCGTATAAGACCACATGAACAACCCAAGGCTTTTTGAACGCTCGTGTTGCACAAGCAATTGCTCCGACTCCGTGTTGTATTTGATTTCGGTAGAAGTTTAATTTCAATTCGTTCAATGGCTTTCTAGTTTGAACAATCTTTTAAAGACTAATTATATATATAGACAGAAATTGAAAACTTTCATTTTCTTAACAACAAACTTACCCGAAGTCTCGCTGCTCTGGTGCTCGTCTTGAAGAAGGCTTAGGAGTTCAACTGCCTTCTGACTAACATTGTAATCTAGAAGGTCAGCATTTGCTAGGCAGTAAATACTTCTTCTACCACGCAACGCACGCCACCATAACAACTCAACCTAAATACATAAATATTGACATTGTGATAATAAAGTATAAAATAATTATAAAACATATAATGAACAAAGTTGAACAAAATATTGTGATTTTTAGTGGCGGGCAACCAAACACTGATGAAATCACGATATTTTGTGTTAGTTCAAGAAATTCCTAATGACAAAATTTAGTCGGGGGACAGAAAGCGCGCGTTGGTTTTGTTTTCAAGCAGGGCCAAAGGAAGAGGGTGTCGAAACGCACTTGTTTCAGCAAAAGCCTGGCTCCGATTTATTGTCTTTCTATAAATTGTTGATTTTACAGTTCACAAGTAAAACATTCTAAAAAAAATGCATAAAATATCAGTTTTCTGTGCAGACCGTGGTTCGCAAAAGGGTGCTGCCATTGTTGATAAAACGAACTAGTACAACCGTTTCTTACTGCGGACTTAATCCACTAATTGGTCGAATCCGGTTTTTTCTCTATGCGCAAATCCTGCGACTACAGTATTTTTAAAACATATGGACTCGAAATGTTGAGAGCAAAGCCCGCAGAAAAGCTGAATAGCAGCTAGTTTCACTCAAAGATTTATAATAATTTATAACTGCTGACTTAAAGTAAAATTTCTTTACTTTGGATTTCTTTGTCAGAACAAAACCTTCCACCCTCACAGCGAACAACATAACACATCAACTTTCAGTTGATTTGTTAATAATTTAGTAAACTCACCGACATAGAAAATCTTTAGAAACTAGTCTATCAAAGTACATAACTGTCCATAATCTGCCATGAGATACTAACGCCCTGTCGTCGATGAATAAAACATTTCAATCAAAGACTAATATGACATTTCTTACCTCTTCTGCGGTCGTTTCTGAAGTGCATACGAGAACCTCTTCAGTTGTTGGAAGCCTTTGTTGATTGTCATGCATGTAGAGTGACAGCACAGTGCTTAGGATGTTCGCTAAAAGTATTGAGTTACATTACCACGAGTCAACTGCAATGCACAACTCACAAACAATCAATCTTTTGTGTATGAATACACCTAACTAGTTTGCCTGAATTTACTTTCCCGATACACTAATACATCGAACGCGACACGCAATAACTATATATATGCGCCCTTGCAGGAGGTCAGGTGCTTGTTCAAAACTTGATATACAACAGATATCATATTTATAACTCATTGCTAAATGCACTAAGATCATTTCGTAGTTAACCATTCAAGAACAATTGAAGCAAACTAGATCTTACTGACCTTTACCATTTCCAATAATATATATAAATTATAAATAACTTTAAATCAAATTTTAGGCTTCGTGATTTTTGAATCTCTATCGTATTTGGTCAAAACTTTACAATGTCCAGTTTGAAATTTCTTCGATTTCGTGGAGCACCTGTATAAACTAGCTGATTTAAGGCTAAAGATGTCTCCACGTTAGATAAAGTTTTCGTTTCTTCTTAAAATGTACATCACTTCAAAGTAATGCCTGCTCCAATCAAGGGTTAAAGAGGCTAAGTTTGCATATCGGAGCCAGCACTTTTAAAAGTCTGGTTTCTGTAGCATGAATCGACAAAGTATTACTACTTCACCAGTATTGCTAATTAGCCGTTTATACATCAAGGGCATTATGAGTTAAGAAATACGGTGAGAGTAAATATGTGAACTACTAACTACTAGGCCGCCATGTATTTATGTGATTACCTTTAGGAACAAGAACAAGGTTTGGTTTGCCCTTCTTGAGATATCCGGGAAAAACACGCTGCTCTTCAACTTTTCCTGTATGTTATATAACAATGTTACTTGATCAGAAACTATTATAGCATACATCTCCAAACGATGTGGTCATAATAACATAACTCACACAATGAAGTGTACTTATTAAACTGTCCAGAAGTATGAACACATTTTTCATTTGAGAACAAAGAATATGTGTTAATCAAATAAAAACAAAGACGTAATTGTTGTTGTAAGACAAATATCTAACTGCTAAACACATTGTCCTGTATTTCCATTCCAGCACCTATTAGGGTTCGATTTGTGCAACGGTTTGGCTAAAACGTCTGTAGGGATTTTCGTACTTGCCTCAGACCAGGGGGAGCGGGAGAGGGGCGGTTTCTATCCCCCTCTCTCCATAACGTGTCTCTCGGAGACAACCACCAACTTCGTTACCACAATATTTGTCGTAGTTTTCATAGTTACAGGATATATTTTATTATGTCCCCCATTTTTGAATTAGTTCTTAGGAAGTGGCTAGAAAAGTGAAAACATTACCTAAAATATCCATTCTAGCAAATTATGTAGCAAAGTTAAGAAAACAGTTACCATAGCAACAGGAAAATGATCATAAATATTTTATTCTTTATTATAGAACACACAAGATTTGCGTACGTATTTGCCATTGGTCACTGCATTGCCATACTACGTTGTGTCAAATATACATAAATAAAACTTTTCTGAAAATAACGAAACGCTATCCCTGTATTCTAATGCACTGTTTTCTGCAATAATTGGAACAGTCTTAGCAATTATTACAAATAATGCCTGTAACTTAATACTGATAAATAAAACCTTGAAATCTAAGAGTTTGATGATAAAAGAAAAACCATCATAATTTGGTGGTTACCATGACAATATGTTTACATATATTTGAGCGAAACACGCAAAGGATCCCCCAGAAAAAATAAGCAAAAGTTATCAAATGCTTGACTGTCCAAAACTCGTTGTCATTTCATTGTCAATGCAATTTTTTACGAATAGTCTATTGACCAATCAGAGATGAGAATTGACGCGTGATTCGCTCACGCGAGTCATTGTCATTGCCGCATAAATCTTTGGACAGTGAAACGAAATTGTCTCTATACTGAAAAGAGTTCAGATTTTATGGACAAAAACTATGATGGAGACTTCTGCCAAAGAGTTAAATTAATTCCTACACCTGTCGACCGTAAAATCACACATTGAATCTCTCCCCCCCCCCCGGTGTTAATCTCCCCCATATATACTGAAGCCATCTACCTGCTAACAAACATAATATTTCTGTTATAAGTGCTCCCGATATAAGCCCTTTTCTATTTAATGTTCCTTGTTTACTTATAAATATTACAATTTCAAATCAAAAGCTAGGAAGCGAAAATGAAGTGTAGTTTAGAGCAACATTTGTAATCATACCATAGAATGAAGTATATATTAATAGCATTATGTACAGATATTTATATTATTCATATAAAACGCATTTTAACAACGCTATATATCAAAGTATGTTAGTTCCAATATTTTGTCAGGTAGTATCTGCTCGTACCAAAACGTTTTTTCTAAGACCGTTTATAATCCCCCAGATATAGGCCCCCACTGTTTATATAAGCCCTCCTAAACCCCCTTACAAACTAAACGAGGGATCAAAAATGGTATTTTACGATATTTGTTACCTTTCTTATATTACTTACAGGTTATACCAATTGGGACTGCTTTGAAATTTATAAAAATACTTCTGAACGCTATGTGAGAAGTAAAAATCTCTTCAGGCAAAATTGAAACTCTATTTACTGATCACTTACGTTCAATGGCCAACTGCTTGAGAAACAATCCCAACTCGTCGAGAGTGAGATATCCATTGTCGTGACATATGTCAATGGCATTGTCATCTGGCTTCAGTTCTTCATTCGGTTCACTTAACGACAATTCCTCCAGCAGGTTTTCTTCGTACTCGTCCAAGTGTTGCAGGCTAAACAACATGAAACAAGAAGAAACGTTAACGTTCTTGAAGGTCTAGCACCAAATGAACGCCATTGCTGCGAATTCTTAGAAGATTCAAGCAGGGAACACCGAACTTATAAGATATTCTACATAAGAGGTCGTCAAGTAATCAAGTAAATGTGACGTATTCGTTTTCTACAACCAAAGTCATAAAAACACGTTGTAATGTTTCGAGAATCATTGCCAAAGACTTTTAAGCTACTGTTAAATCCTTTTGGCAAGCGCTTAGCGTACGAAATATTTCACTTTCAGTCATATTAACCTAAGTTTCATTCTATAGTGGCAGTATAATAATAACAATAACAATAATAAATAATAATAATAATATATTTATTTATTTATTTAGCGCTAGTTTTAAAGTTTCAATTATTTTAATTATTCATACTACATGAAACGTTTCGAGGTTATAATACGAGGTTTCGAGGTTATATAACTGAAATATGTACGTTCTTAAGTACAAACGAAGTAGAGTAGAAACCTAGTTTTTATAGATGAAAACTACGTAAAAAAGCTATTGAAACTTTAACTCACCACTATATGAATCTAAGATGATTTTAAAATCTTTAAAAACAGGGAGACCCATGAATACAGCAAATGTGAGATGACAACCACAGATAAACCTGATTACAGTCAACTCCCCGCTATTACGGACACCTCACTACTACGTACGGACAGGAGCTAAATCCCCGGCTGAAACTATAAAGAAATGTATGGTAACAACTCTCGTTATTGCGGACTCTTGCTATTACGGTATTGCGGCCACACTCTGATTGTTCTTCTCTCGCTACAGCGGACAACTTCGATTTATTAAAACTGACATAATGGTTTGCTGTTCGTTATTTTCGATGGCAGAAATGATAAAAAATGCAGTAACAAAGGTTGAAAACTTGACTTCGAAAAACACACTTAATTACATCGTTCCAATACTATTTTGGCAGTGTTTCTTACTACTTTCGTGATTTTTTACAAGTAGTTTTCTTTCCCAGTTCAGAATATAGTAGCATGCATGTACACGATGTATGTAATGCTTTACAATAAAAATAATTGGGTCATGTTTATCTCCCCCCGCTATTTCGGACTCTCGATATTACGGACACCAAATGACGGTCCCTCAGGTATCCGCCGGCTATAACGAGAGTTGAATGTACATACAAAAATGTGCTCGTCCTGTAAGGAAAAGGCTTCAATTATCTACAGAGATCAAGATTTTGAAGTCTATTTCTATAGCAACTGGTTCCAATTCGCTCAAACTCAGAAAAGCTTACCTATCTTCGTCCCAGTCCTCTTGCTCAGTAGCTGATTCAGTGAAAAAATCAGAAAACTGCGGATCTTCTTGAGCTTCACTGTACAGTGAATCAATCTCGTCTTCATTCTCACCGTGTTCCATGCACCATGAAATGCAATCCACCTCGTCTGCATCAAACCTTGCAGCATCAAGCGCTTTCAGGGCTGCAATAGCTACCCGTTCAAAGTCGATGAATTCCATCCCTTCAACTTGCTGTATAAATGAAGAGTATTTCTCTTTCAGACTTAGTGGATGAAATATCTCCTCTGAAAGCCTGCCGGATCTAGGCAACATCGACTGAGTTAATACTGACTCAGATTCGGCTGTTTCTACTCCAAAAAATTGTAATTTACTTTCTTCATCTTCTTCGCCATCTTCTTCGTCATCGTGTAGCTCAACACAAGAAAACCGTTTCCGCAAAGCATCTGCCACGATATTTAATGTCGTGTCCGGTAGGACATTTTCAAGGAGCGTGACAACTTGGAGAGGTAACTCTGCCATAGACTGCAAACCTTTGAGGCGAACGGATCCTATTTCTTTTCTCAGAAACAAAATTTGTTCCATTGTAAAATGATTCAACTCCTGGTGCTCCAGCCTTTTCAGGTACACATAATCTTTCCAAGAATTCAGTCTGTCTTCTAGGTCATCGCAAGTCCCAGAAAGTTCGTTTGCAACTGACTTCTTGGTGCTAATCTTGTCCTCGCCACATTTGATCTCCTTTCTCCAGTGCAGATAATTCACCTCGCCAGTTTCACAAAGTGCAATGTATAATCTTGCTAACCGTAAAACGTTTTCCAGAATCTGCAAAAAACAAAATTACGTGAGTACTAAAGGACGGCTGTATGAGACTAAACCTCTAGTTCAAAACTACATGTCTAATATGTATATCTGACTTGCAAAAAACGAAATTGCGATATATTATTATAAAATGTCCTGAATATAAGAAGATAAGCTAAGCTAAGATAGTATAGTATAGTATAAAAAAATAAGATAAGATAAGATAAGATAAGATAAGATAAGATAAGATAAGATAAGATAAGATAAGATAAGATAAGTTAGGATAAGATAAGATAAGATAAGATAAGATAAGATAAGATAAGATACGATACGATACGATACGATACGCTACGATGAGACGAGACGAGACGAGACGAGACGAGACGAGATGAGATGAGATGAGATAAGATGAGATGAGAAAATGAAATTTCCACTGTTTCTTAACCCTTTCAGCCCCAGACATTTATCGACATTTATCTTCTCCTTACCGTATGAATACAAAAATAAGTAGTTTGGTAATGAGAATCGAGGAACTGATCAGAAACAGCAAATTTTCTTGGATGAATTGCCAAATTCTTCCAACCTGCTTATAACAAATGTATGGAGACTTGTAAGGAGAATTTAGCAACATGTCACTTGACATGTTTGGGGCTGAAAGGGTTAATAAACGTCCATGAATCTCATGTTGTTTTGAGAGGAGTAGATGACCGAGTTGTGGATTGGTTGCCTAAAATACTAATCTCTGCACAATCATTTGCTTAAAGGAGTGGAACAATTGATTTCAATACTCAGGGACTTACGTCTTCGAATTTGGCAATCTCTTCAAGACTTTCTAGTCCTTCCTTGTTCTGACTTGTCTTTCCACTTATCAACATCAACTTGCTTTGGAGATCTTTCAACTCATTTATGCTGTACAGCTTCAGTTCAACTTCTGCCTCTTCCTCCTTGCCACTAGCCTGGTGTTCTTGTTCAATAGGCACTTTTAAGCATATGACGTTTTCCAAACTTTTTCTCGTGTACTGAGCTGACATGCTGTTCTTGACATCTGTACGTGAGCCAACCCAATACACACCACTTTCATTGATAGTTTTTGCCAGCATCACAGACGACACAGCGACAGACCCGAGCGATTTCTGGACACCTTTCAGCCATTCTAGTCGAGCGTTTGTCTCAATCTAATCATTTTCGGGAAAAAACTACGTTAGTTCAGGCTCGTAGCTAGGAATTATTGTGGGTGTGAACCAGGCTTAACTAACGAGGCCA
>JANUFV010031784.1:0-11554 GCA_024757865.1 Epizoanthus scotinus
TAAATCAATCTTGATTTGACCTACTCGCCGACGTAGAATCCCTAGTTTTTTTCAAAACTAGTCCACCAGAGTTAACTCCATAAGAGCCTGTCTTGCCAAAGCGGTTATAAGCTGCAAGCAATTTGTAGAAAATTACGCAACAATTGCTGATATACAGCTACATTTACGGGGGAGGGGTGGCTCTCGGGTGAGGAGATGTAGCATTCACATTGAGCTTGTAGTGAGACTGATACTCGTAATCTGGCACAATAGATGAGACTATTAAACCCGGGATGCATCGGACGAGAACTGGGGAGCGAGTGTGGATTGCAATTTGTACTTTTCTCATCGCCGTGTCCATTAGTTTTTCAAGATTTCAAATAATCATTAACTTCCAAATTAAGACTTCATTAAATTGATTTCCTATGCTGAAATTGGCTTCTTGTTAGTAACAGCAAGTTCATGAAGTTTTTACTTTTAAATTCATTTATGAATCCAAGAATTGTCTACCATCAACGACATACTTCACCAGGGAAACGACAGCGAAGGGTCAATTCTGCCCTCAGACGAGTTTTGTAAACAATCTTGAAAACACTGGACCAATACACAATGCGGCACATTTTCTGCGTCAGTCTACTGTGTGTGTACAATGAAGCGATGAACGGTTTTGATACGTCTTGCTGTTTCTTACAAAATATCTCATTTAGTGAGAACAGAGGCGACACAATACAACCATGAACAGCGCTGCACTCTGTAACTCTTGGTCCGTGATCAAAACGAAAACAAAGTAGAAATTTAAATTTGGTCTTGATTGTTTACACGTGCCTAAAATTTAAATTTAATCAACATTCATTTTCCTCAGCATGAAATGAAGTTTCTTTGTAGGATTTTCATGTGCTGAATTAATTCTACACAGTTTGATAGAACTACGCACTTTTGTGGTCGATAGTGAGAAGTGGCGACAACGACCAAATTATTGTCAGTATTGGAAAATCGAATTCCAGCTATGCATGCCGTGGCTGTTTCTCTAAATCAAAGAAAGCAATAAATTTAAAAACATCTTGTTACATTGTTAAGATTGCTTCAGTTGTTGCATTCTATCGAAGCCTGTCTGCACAAACTGTTTTCAATCACATCTGTTTTTTAGCGATGGCGGGCAGAGATCATACGAGCCGCTGGTTTAATATATATATATATATATATTCTCCGCGAAGAAATTAGTTTTATCATTTGAAAAATAGATTGCACAATAGAAATGACTATCCTTGGGCTGCGGAGGGTGTTATCAAGCAGTATGCCGGGCGTTATTGCAGACTTTGCGGTCACTTGCTCTGGTTGTCAGTATGTGCTCTAAGAATATAATATAACAGTGTTCTGCCTCGGTAGTTCACAGTTTCAAGTTTCAAGTGGTAAATGTTTTATACAAAGTATTTCTTATTAAATGTAAACCTAATAGCATTTACAAGAAGGTTGTAATTGCTAAATTCTTTATAAAAGGTTAGAAAATAAGCAAATCGCCAAACTTAAATATTCAATAATGCAAATTCTCATTTACGAGACTAACCAATCTTGAAACTGTTTATTTTTTCCTTGTCGAAATTCGAACTTCTTTTCACCTTTTCATGCAGCCTAGCTTCAGAAGATCACAGTGATCTTCACAGATCACTATTTTTGTTACTCAAGTCGGGGTTCCTGTAGGAAGTTTTCCACTTTCTGTATAAATCTCTCGGTTTACTGGTTTAGTGAAGGTAAACATTTGCTTACGAACGATCACAAACATGTTGGCCGCAGAATAATAAAACCTTTTGAATAGTAATATATTCGTCAATTTGGAGGCAAGTTTGATGAAATCGATTTGAGATTTTTTCTATTTTAATACACGGTAATGTATCTGCTGACTAATTAGATTATTTTGTTTATTGAAGCGACCAGGTGCAAATTCTCTTTCGCATCTCATACAGCTCAATGTTGAAATAAAAGTGACAAAATTGTGGACAGCTAATTAAGAGTATATAATTTATTAATTAGTATAAAAACGAGAAAAGTTTTAGAGAATCTGATTTGGATATCAGGATTTAGCCCCAGACTGTGTGCCCTTCGCGACAGTTTACAAAACGAGAGTGGGCTTGTAAAGGGAGTCTTTTATCTTAGAATTAGCTACAAAGAGGCTCGTAATTAAGTTTTTCGTTTTTATAATTATTAATACTGATCTTTGTTCACTTAAAGATCATCAAACCTTAAGGAGAATCTTGTATCAGTTTGTATTATCTTTCAGCACTTTTCCGGAAAGTGTGTTTATTTTTCATTAAGGAAAAAATAAAATAGAGCCAAGATGTTATGTTAGATAAAATAAAACTTCTACAATTGAAGTAAATCCAGTTCTATATTTGATCATTTTCTCAGTTGGCGATTTTTCAGTAGAGATCAGATACCCAGTAAAACCCATTCGACTGTTGTTCCGCGGCACGTGCCGCCACGCGACATATGGCTCAGAGACGATCAGAATTGCTACCTAGAGAATTTGATATAAAGAACGCGAAATCTTTTGTTAAATTGCATTGTCAAAGTAAAATCTTCATTCCCTAAGAATATATTTGCGGTTTACATAAAGACTATGAAAGTAGTTGAAAATGTCTCATCGGTTTAATTAGGTTTTGGACGCTGTAATATTATAAAATCCAACCTATGGAGCTAGTGGAGTTTTGTTTGGTGAACACCCAACACACTAACCATATGAAAAAGCTTTCACACAATGATACTCGTCAATGCTACTTTATACAAATGGACCGTGCATACATCCTTCAATTAAATGCTCACTGTTAATCAATTT
This sequence comes from Epizoanthus scotinus, assembly GCA_024757865.1. Taxonomy (NCBI): domain Eukaryota; kingdom Metazoa; phylum Cnidaria; class Anthozoa; order Zoantharia; family Epizoanthidae; genus Epizoanthus; species Epizoanthus scotinus. The sequence goes on from JANUFV010031784.1 coordinate 2,810, forward strand.
TCTCGAGTAGGATTGGTTGTTCGTGAACATATGCACCCGGGTGTGTTAATGGATGTAATAAAACTTTTATCAAAATAGAAAGTCCATAGTTTGGAAAACTGCAAAAATTCGAAGCTTGACTCAACAGCTAATTGTTATGATATTGTGTTTAACTTTCAGATCATAAAGAATCGAAGGCGACTGATAAAAATGTGTTCTATGAGCGATCACTGCGCCTGCGTGGTGTTGCAGTTGAAAATGGTTGTAATACGGTCGTAATACAAGGGAGGTTTTTGTAAACACGGGGAATCAAAAACCGTTTAGAAATACACAGAGTCTCTCAAGTAAACTTCACGAATGTTTCGTCTAAAATGAAGAGCGAATCCATCAACTTACAAGACTTTTTCTTCAATTAAAAACACTGCGCTTTGTTAGCCGAAATCAGTTTGAAATCGCCAAAGCAGTATTTGTCAGATACAATAACTTGCAAAGTGCTGCTACAATAGTGCGAAGAGCGGTGAGTAAACACTATTGTTTGACAGTGTTCGGTTTGAATCAAGTTGTCTATGAGCGGAAACAAAGCTAACACTCCAGTGACAGCTTTCTGTCAGCCACGTGCGTGGTAGTGTTATTGATGGACTTTGAGTCAAGTACACAGTAACTCGAACTGCGAACTCGTACATTTAGGTACGGCCACAAACGGCTACGAACTAAGAGCTGACGAAAATTGATTATGAAAACTCTTCCACAGCTTATCGGAATAATCAATAGATGATCTAAAGAATAAGAAGGGGAGGTGGGGTGGGGGGATTAGAGGTTTGGGTTTTCAGCGCGCTAGGCAATATTTTAACCTTATCAGCTGGCGAGTAGCGCGGGCGAGTCCGCCATATGGAATTGTGTATGACAATGCCGAGACATTTGAATAAAAGGGGCGAGTTCTTTAGGGGCTCCCGTGGCTCGAATACACATCTGCTCCCACCGCAAACTATTTACAGTGCAACACTCTGTACCCTGCTCTGTTTGGGGCTTGGACTCAGGGCCGAGTCTACAATCCTTATGCCATAAACACCCTTTGGTTGGCAGCACTTAACTATCTCAACTTGCGAGGGATGCGTCAGGTAAATCTTACTTCTCTTCTAGTTTTTCGAGCGATGGAATGAAAAACCGCAGTTATGAAAAACTGTAAACTGGAGCATATCAGTTTCTTTATCTTCAGTTTACAAAATCGAGCTTTCAATATCAGAATATGTATTTGGGATGAAGATAAGCATGCTCGGCTACCTCCTTAAAATATCAGCGGTTTTCGCGATTTGCACAAATAATTTTTGGTTCAATAGATCAGAGTGACTGAAGAAATATGAAACTTTGCCTATATTTTTTTCCCCTATATTTCTAAACCGTTTATGACGTGTTAATAACTCAAATGTGTATAATATTGGAGACAAATCGAAGGGATTATTCTGGTAAATGTATGGTACTCCCCAATATATTGCAATAGTTGTGTAATTACAGTCAAACCTCTGGGGCCATGCCACTCGACAACATATGTTCTCCTGCTCCGCTCTGTGTCCACTTCATTAAAGGATTTTCTTTCAGTTTTGTGAACGATAATTGATTTTAGATGGTTGTATGTTGATGGTAATCTTTGATAAAAATATCAATATTTGGTACATTAAGTTGTCGATGGAAATAGCAAGTTGTTGCTTTGATATATGTAAATTGTATCTAAATTCTGTGTATGTGAAGCCGACTGAATTGTTGTGGTTTAATTCGTGTTCCCATAATGGTCGTGATAACTCGTCGCCGTCCTAAGACTTGGTTTTATAATGCTTTGTACTTCCTCACTTTCACACGAATTACAAAGTTTTCTTAATCTTCATTTAGTAAACAAACTCTATTCATTTTCCGTTTACAAATTGATAGAAAGATACACGCTTAACTTCTGTGTGAACCTTTTAAACCAACTTTGGTTTGAATTGTTTAATGGCAGTTTTAGCGATCGAGTCTATCGATGTAATCTTTACGTGCAGTTGGGCTATCGGTCGCAATTCAAATATAATATTTGCATAAGTTCATGCTACAATGAATTGCCTTACCCTTTCATTCACAAAACCATTTGAAGGGATAAAAAGTACGGCAATTTTTTATTTATTTATCTGCATCACATATGAATTCAAGATTTTGTGCAATTATGTGAGGTAAATCCTATCTTCATTCGGCAGCCTCTGAACTCTGCTCGCCATCATTGTACGCACACGGCGGTTACGCTTGCGACATATTCGGAACAACGGATTTTTTTCACTTCCGGTTTTTTTAATAAAAAATTGTCCGTTTTCTTCACAGTTCCATGTTTTTATTAAAAAAAAGTCGGCTTTCTTGCTATAAATTCATGTTTTTTTTTCGAACATGTGGTTTTTTAAAAATAAAGCCGGTTTTATGTGGCTTCGTTCTTTGCCGTCTGCACACTTGATTATTTGCAAGTCCGCACTTAAAAGTATTTCATTAGTACGGTAACGTTACAACAACTTCATCATGTTCAACAGAATATAAAGACTGGTCAAACGCTATTAAAATATTAAGTCAGACATTTATTGAATTTAAAAAATTCGGTCGGAAATCGTAGAAGCGCAAATGCCATGTGAATTCACAGTCGATTCGGTTTATAATTCTCGGAAACAATTTATTGTTGCTACGTAGCCGCGAAACTAGTTTATAATAATAATAACGGTTCTTTTCGTTTTTGTCCTTTCAGTTTCTACATTTTAGTTGAGATTAAATCATTTTGTTAGCTGATCGCAAAACTAGACAAGAGATGACTAGATTTACGTTGATTGACAGCGGGAATGTAATCGGCGTAGAATACTCGACAATAGGTAAACAAGTTGATTTGATTTTACACATGTCAAATCTGCCTTTATTACTTTGTGCAGTTAAGGAGTATTGTTTTCTCCTGCAAGCGTGTTGGTCGGGTATAACAGTGCTTCTTCGGGCTGCATTGTCTCTATTGAGCACCCAAAACACTGGAGCTTGTAATAACAAAGCACGATTCATTTAGCATGCGTTGTTTCCCACAACTCTTAATCCCGCACGTCTGTGGTTAGGAGCCCCTCGAGGGACGCTCTCCCCTTCTCATGATAAAAGCCCGATAACACTGCTTCACTTGCTCGCACTCTCTTCTCGCTAATCACATTTGCGTACGTAAATAACGTGAAACGGAAATGTGCCAAGAGCCCAAAGTATCGAAAAGCACTGTAGTACTTTTTGTGTTTACGCATACGTGTCAATCACGTCTAAAGCGTTGATCTGATTGGCCTGTGTGTATAATAGTATTAATTTTAAAGACTGTTGGCCGGCGGGCACATTACAGGCTAGCATGTACATTAAGTCCGCAGCTAAAATGCGAGTCCAAACCAACTCATGGAAGCGAAGGTAAGGGGGCATCTTCACTTCGTGGTGAACTTGCAGCGTGCCGCGGTTAAAGCTCTCGCATTACTTAACCAGCAGCCGTGAACACAGTGCAGTTTGGCGGTCAACCAAGCTCCTCTTAGTGCTGATTATGCATTGTCGTCACTAAGGCTGAAGAAGACTACTTGACCCTATATAAGTAACTGGTTCACGAACTATCTAGTCTTCATTTGCAACGCCTATACATAATATGTTTCATTTCTTAATCCATGAATTACCAGCGTTATTAACGGCGTTATTCTGTGCGTTTTGCGTGCTGGTGAAGTGACTCTCAAAAGCTTTTACATTTTTAAAAAGGTGTTAGATAATCACTGACTGAAAATTATTTATCAAAAAAATTGTTATTAGAAAAAGTAAAAAATTATGTCCTAATGTTTGGTCGTAATTTGTAAACATTTAACAGATCCAGTAGTGAGTTTCGGGGGAATCATTTAGTGAAAATAATTTCTCTTAAACACAAGCTACTTACCTGAACACTAGCGAATCGACTATTGTTGTGTCTATGATAATATCTTGAATTAAATTTCTTAAAAATTAAGAAAGGCCAAATATAAAGTAACGCCTTCCGTAATGTTTGCTTATATGTTTGGTAACTGCTTGAGTGCAAGATGAGCCGGGGGGCTTGCGGCTGATAAGTGATAGAGGACGAATAACTCATATCATTTCTAAATTCTCGATATATCAAGTGAGAGTGTTTGGTTTTTCTGTTGTTGCAGAGTATGCCCACTGTAGAACCAATGAATGTGGAGGACAAGTCGTGTATGTGTGCCGGTTGTGGAATCAGAATCACCGACAGGTTTTACCTGATGGCCGTTGACAAGGAATGGCACGCGGACTGTCTGAAGTGCAACGAGTGCGGCTTGCGTCTCGACAATGAACTCACGTGTTTTACCAAAGATGGAGTTATTTTATGCCGCGACGACTATTACAGGTACGCCGAGTCTCCCTTGTATTTTATCACTTTGCACTGTGAATCCGACCGATATTTCTCTAGGAAACGCAACGCTAAGAAATTGTGAAGGAAAATTCACTTTCCGGAGAACAAAATTGCTGTTTTAGTTTGTGGTATTGTTGATGATTTGAGTTCCACTCATCATCCACTACACAGAAATATTAATGCGAATAAAAATTGTTTCAAACTGGTTCCTTATACTGCCCAAGCTATCTAAACGCAGACGCTTAGGCTGTAGATGAAGGAGATTATTGTCGGGGTACTTTGGTATCTGGGTTTGTTGTTGTAGCGAACACGAAAGATATAAATACAAGGCTCATCAGCATACGAAAATATACTGAAGGTCGGCCGATATATATTATATGTACAGTGTTCGTTACATAGAGAACAGTTTGTACATTGTGTACTTCTGTAAATACAGGGTAAATAGAGCTTGCTATATATGTCGCATTTTATTATCTCTTGAGAGTCCATTCCCCCGAAATGTATGTAGCCTTTCTTAGCTGCCTACTGCACTTTATCTGCCCCTGTTTAGATCAGCTGTTTACGATTGAATCGGATTGCTGATACAGTCGAGAACTGACCTAAACTTGTACGCATGTGTGCTGTGTGAGTGTGTTTAGCTTTTGTTTTGGATGATGTTCTCGAATCGATGAGCTCTCGTTAAACCCTCCGATTGTGCTGGTAAACGCTTGAGGCGACTGAGAAACGAGAGATTCTTGATGTGTGCTTGACTGAGCTTGAATCCAACAATTATATACAGAATCCAATTACTGAACTTTGTCTTGAAACGGAGAACTCGGTAATTTAGTTGCATAGGTTATGCGTGCTACTGGTTTCGATGGAAAGTATTTTATCGTATTACTATTATTTTGTATTTTCCTCCAACATTAAACACGGATAGATTCATTTGTCATCTTGGGTCTATGTGAAGGATCTTTTTATTAGAGGGAATACAAAAGTTAGGAAGTTCTCAATAATTCCATGTTTCTCACGTACATTTGTCAATTTTCACAACTAATGTAACTCGGATTAATTTTTTCCTGATTGGACAAAATGTGGTTCTCGATAGGGGTGGTGATAGTTCAAACATCTCTTTTAACTGCCACCGTGAACTATAAAGGTTTTCAACTTTAATGTTTCTGCTTAAATTATAGCTTCTTTCACTCAAAGTTGCCGTAAGGATTATTGCGTGTGTAGTATAGAATATGTCAAAGATGTCACCTTTGAGTCAGTTTTCATTTTGGATACCCGCCGAACTAATTCCAAACTAACACACGTACCTTTCCAGCTATGGAATATAAATGTCTGTTTTGTATGTTTTAGCTATTTACGTCCTATTTCTGTCCGGTGTAATCCTAGCATTATCATCACTGCTGCCAGTCTATTTACTTAATATTCGGATGTTATCCCAAATGAGGAGGGTGAATTGCAAATGTCGCATTTTGTTGATCCCTTTGACTGGAATTAAGAGAACTGAATTGATAAAAATCTGTAAACGCTCTCGATTGATACTTTTACTTTTATTAGTGTTATTTCTTGGTAAATATTTGACAACCTTGGTCTTAGATAGTTTATTGCAATTTCGGTAACTTAGTTACCTTCAATGTAACTTAATACAAAACATTTAAGAGCGACCAGTCTATACATGTTTTGTACACATGTATACGGCCAACTGAACTTGTGATGTCACTGTTCTTTGTGCTCAAAATGTTTCTATTTTCAAGTTTTCAAGTACATCTCCATTATACATACAAAGTTGTTACACGGAACAATGGGTCACATTTTGCTAAGCTGACTTGCGGCTGAGAGCGATTAAAATCTCACTGTTAGAAGGCTGTGTTTGTATTTAAAATAAGTTCTCAGTCAGAACCCAATGTGGTTGGCCTGCCATGTCACCATGATATATTCAGTTTGGGTTTCAAACCTTGTTGATTCAAAGACCGCCTGCTATTTACCCTTGGGTCTTCCCTTCCTTTTGCCATTTCCGAAAGTTGAATGTCTCATTACAGTTTCCACGCCCATTGTGTCTTCTTTGAAAAAGCTTTGATACGCGAACGAATTTAATTAAAGCCAAAACAACGATCACTTTAAAAAGCCGCGTTGCTTCTTTCTCTGGTTCAAAGGCGTGAAATGAAAGGTGTGCAATTTATCTTTTACAAATTAACTTAAGTATAATGCGACACTGTAACGTCTGACTATGCTTTGAATTCTAAAATCTAATTCCTTTCAAGTTTCATCGACTGTGTTGCATCCAATCCGAAGCCATCGACTTATTTTTAAAGTTATTGGTTCTGTTGGGAATTGTCATTAGTGTTATGAATGAAAAATTAGGAGGAAAAGTGATTCCAGCCAGGTGCAAGCGCTTGTCCTGCAGAACCCGTTTGGAATGGTAATCGCACTGTGCGATGTTGATACAAGATACCCGATTACATGCAATATTTCATCGGTTTAATAAAGATTATAAAATAACAATAATAATAATGATTTTGTTTTAATAATAATAATCTTTATCTTTTTAAAAAACATTTTTAAAACAATAATTGCACTTAGTAAACTTGGAAAATTTCCTGAAATAGTAAGAATATTAATGACAGTGATATTATTATCTGAACAAATTTTACCTGAAAAGAAATATTTTACATGTTGTATTTTTTAAATACTGGAACCTAAAATTGCGTGCTTTATAATGATCATAATAATAATGTAAAATAAATAAATAAAATAATAATAATAATAAATAATAATAATAATAATGATATACAGCTGTTTGCAAGAAGTATGAGCCTGACATTGAAGTATATTTGACAAATCTATGATAGCCTTCTCTTGTATATCATAGTTTTCGTTATCGAGTGGACAAAGTGTTGTGGATTCATTAGGCAGCAGCTCAGTCAATGCACAATACATTTTGATCATGAGATATAAACGAAAAGAAGTGTTATATAAGAGTACATATCACGGAGAGTTATCGTCAATTTGCTGTTTACAGACCGGCTCTCATACTATCGAGAACTAATTGATTTGGCTTGGAAAACCGCGTGTGCAGTGGTGCCGTAAATCGGGAGACACAATTGTTATCTTAGATTGTTGATGATATTTTCAAAACAAGAAGATAAATTTGTATATTCAACCAGCCATAAAATGATCTATTTATTATTTTTGAATTAACGTTAGAACAAGTCACGAGACATAAGTAGAGTGAAATGAGTGTCATGTGCCGAGTGCCATGGCGGGAAAATTGTTATCAAACACGTGTTTTGATACGATATTTAATACACATTTATAAAATAGGGTAGTTATAACACGTCCTGAGATTGGCTAACAGTTGGCAAAATGAGGATAAAGACACTATTTTTATCTTCGTCTTATTTCTATTTAATAAAAGCAATATTAAATCGGCTGCGAGTGTCTATAAGCTGTGATATCAACACGCCGGAAGCTGAAGAGCACTCGAGAAGCAAGAGAAGCTCTCAGCTTCGCTTCGTGTTCCTCTTAAACTTCTTTCGTGCTCTACAACTTCCGGCGTGTTTATATCACAGTTTATAGACGCTCGCAGCCGATTTGTTATTGCTTAAGTATAAAGAGTACCTAGTAAGTATAACTATACTTTTAGTATTTTAACATCCAATTCTATCTGTAATCATACATCCAATTTAGTAATAAATTGACTATTCTAATTACAAACACAGGCGATTTTCTGTTAAGAAATGTGCTGCATGCAACCAAGGCATATCAAGTAAGGAACTGGTAATGCGAGCCCGAGATCACGTCTACCACATTGGCTGCTTCTCTTGTGAACGCTGTAAACGTATTCTAGCAACTGGAGAATACTTTGCCATGAGAAGCACAAACATTTTCTGCAAAGCTGACTACGAGGTTTTGTTACGAGAAGAGGCAGAAACCCTCAAACTCTCGGCGAATTCCGGCACAAAGGGTCGGCCTCGGAAACGACGATCAGCAGCTGCACTTGTTGATAATGTCAACCCATTAGTAGGTAAGTAACTCACATGGGCACTATGTTAGCCTTCTACCTAGCCCTACCTCGCCCTAAGCCTTAGAATTCCCCGATACCTTGCCCTATATACCTAACCTTACCTAGCCCTAATCCTTATGATTCCCCCGATACCTAGCCCTACCTTGCCCTACCTTGCCCTACCTAACCTTACCTAGCCCTAATCCTTATGATTCCCCCAATACCTTGCCCTACCTACCCTTACCTAGCCCTAATCCTTATGATTCCCCCGATACCTAGCCCTACCTTGCCCTACATTGCCCTACCTACCCTTACCTAGCCCTAATCCTTATGATTCCCCCGATACCTTGCCCTACGTAACCTTACCTAGCCC
>JANUFV010031894.1:0-11551 GCA_024757865.1 Epizoanthus scotinus
GTATCCCAGCCCAACTTATGACATGCAGACAAGTTGTACACTCTCTTGTTATAAACCCCAGATTCTGCATGTACACATCCAGTTATTTAAAATGCATTCCCCTAGTTCAAACCACACCATCTAAACCTATTATGCTAATGAGTTAGAACGATGGAAAACAAAACAGCACTTCTAATACGTTCCTTTAATTTACCCACGCAGGGCAAAATTATTTTTTATTAAATTAATGAGACAAAATGTGGAACTTAGAACAATCGCATTTTGCCCCCTCAGAGAGCTGGTATGACAGAAAATGTGCATCGGTAAATAAGTATATCGACATTACATGTATTCACTGAACTGTAACAACTAACAAGAATATCTTTTTGTAATCATTCTTATTGGAATACATTGTGTTGCTTATTACTGTAAACATTTCTCATGCCTCTTTCATAATTTTCAAACTATTGGTTTTATTCCACTGGTCATTTGCAAGTAATTACCTGAGTGTAATTCTAAAGGAAAAATCTATTAATTTTTTTGGGTACCCCGTCATTTTATTTCAGCAGTTCTGCCCCTGGGGCAACAAGTCTAAATACTTCAAATTGAGGAACCAACCAGAAGGTTGAGCATTTCAGAGGTTGCCATACCTGTCTTGCATATTTGATTGTTCTCTCAGGCTGGCCGAGCTCCAGTGCACACAGTGCCATGTTGAGGTACAACTTCAGTAACATACTGTTCATTTTTCTCTCATCTTCTTGATCTTTTAGGTTCGCCTTTTCCATTAATTTAATTGCCTAGTATTAGGATAAGAAAAAAGACAACAATTTAGCGAGAACTTCAACAATATTGTCTCCATTTGCTACAATGTCTTGTAGTCAGTAAGGGGAAATGAGCCTGTGTGATGGACCACAACTTTGTCACATATTGTGTGTAGTATTAAAGAAAGAGCTTTCCTGTGTCACATGACAAGTTAGAGTAAATGTAAACTGAATGTACAGGTCTGTACAATTGAAATACAAACCCTCTACATGTGCAGAGGACTGGCCACTCAATCCATCGACAACATATGACTATTATTATTATAAATCACTCATCAATCACACTATCAAGCACTGTCAATTACAGTTAATTGTTCCATTGGCCACATTTAGGGGAGGGACCAAGTGGGGTTTCTGTCACGCACCCCCTTTTTAAAATATTGCTGGATTCACCCCAGAAGCACCATTACTGTACGTACATGTACTGTATACTTGCAATCAACATGCATTGCTTACCCTCATGTACTGTATACTGGCAATCAACGTGCATTGCTTACCCTCATGTACTGTATACTGGCAATCAATGTGCATCACTTACCCTCATGTACTGTATACTGGCAATCAACGTGCATCACTTACCCTCATGTACTGTATACTGGCAATCAACATTCATCGCTTACCCTCATGTACTGTATACTGGCAATCAACGTTCATCACTTACCCTCATGTACTGTATACTGGCAATCAATATGCATCGCTTACCCTCGTGTACTGTATACTGGCAATCAATATGCATCGCTTACCCTCATGTACTGTATACTGGCAATCAACGTTCATCACTTACCCTCATGTACTGTATACTGGCAATCAATATGCATCACTTACCCTCGTGTACTGTATACTGGCAATCAATATGCATCGCTTACCTTCATGTACTGTATACTGGCAATCAACATGCATCGCTTACCTTCATGTACTGTATACTGGCAATCAATGTTCATCACTTACCCTCATGTACTGTATACTGGCAATCAACATGCATTGCTTACCCTCATGTACTGTATACTGGCAATCAATGTTCATCACTTACCCTCGTGTACTGTATACTGGCAATCAACATGCATCGCTTAATTACCCTCATGTACTGTATACTGGCAATCAATATGCATCGCTTACCCTCGTGTACTGTATACTGGCAATCAACGTGCATCACTTACCCTCATGTACTGTATACTGGCAATCAATGTGCATCGCTTACCTTCATGTACTGTATACTGGCAATCAACATGCATTGCTTACCTTCATGTACTGTATACTGGCAATCAATGTTCATCACTTACCCTCATGTACTGTATACTGGCAATCAACATGCATTGCTTACCCTCATGTACTGTATACTGGCAATCAATGTTCATCACTTACCCTCGTGTACTGTATACTGGCAATCAACATGCATCGCTTAATTACCCTCATGTACTGTATACTGGCAATCAATATGCATCGCTTACCCTCGTGTACTGTATACTGGCAATCAACGTGCATCACTTACCCTCATGTACTGTATACTGGCAATCAATGTGCATCGCTTCCCTTCATGTACTGTATACTGGCAATCAATGTTCATCACTTACCCTCATGTACTGTATACTGGCAATCAACATTCATCACTTACCCTCATGTACTTGCTTACTGCCCGCTGTACTTGTTTATGCTTGTAAGAATCATTGCCAGCCTAAAACAAAGACAAGTTTCATTGGAACTTGGTAAGCAGTTAAAATGTTGGTACAGACTGACATCAGTACCTGCCAAACCAAGGTATTAAAATTTGCCAGAAAATTAATTGCCACAAAATGCTAGAAATTTCAAAATTCTTTAGTTTAATACCTACTACAGTAGTTAATTACATGCAATTGATACAATTAAAAATGGCCAGTGGAATTCATGAATGTGTGAATTAGTTCTGTCCCCTATTTACGTGTACTACATGTATCTGCACTCACAAGTCAAGACAAGTAAGTGAAATTAGAAATACAGAATAAAAGTACAAAAAGAAGTGATTTGGCGTTTGGTTTGTGGTAAATTTAGCAAACAAACTAATGGATGACAACAATATTGTGTTTTATTATCTAAGCATATTTTTGAAAAGTTTTTGAAAGTATTTGAAAGTCGCAATATTTTTGGAACTTGGATGTGAAAAAAACTGTCAGTGGTACTCACAATAAAATCGTGAAAATTAGCAGGTCTGGGCTGATGTGGAACTTAGGTGATCAAGCAGTCTTTAAAAAAATTAATTGAACAATATTACATGTATCAGAGAAATTAGAAAAATTAGAAATTTAGAAATTTCAAAAATCAGGTACCCAGAAACACTTTTTCGCTTGGTTGACGGTATTTTGACTACATGTTATTGAATACCGGTACTATAAAAACATTTTTTCAATAATTTATTTCTGGTTCAAAATTTAGGAGAGGCATTTGCCTCAACTGCCTTATAGCTGGCTATGGCCTTGTGTGTAGATTAACCGATTTATTTTTGTCGAAATGTAGATTGTCTGTAAAATACCATGTAGGTCAACATTTGCAGGATTTTTTTTTGCGATTTGGGATAACCTAACTTTTCTGACAGGGAACTTTTGTTTGCAATTTAATGGAAAATTATGTCACAGGAAATAAGAGAAAATTTCATAGGGACAAAACGCTAATTATCACACTCCGTTTGTGTAAAACCATTGAGTTTTGCTCTGCAGGACAATTAGGGTAGTCGTTTGTTTTGTATTTACATACATACTTTATTATAGCTCCCTTAACAGGGCTGTTCCGCTACAATGCTGGTTTAAAAGTAATCAAATAAATTAATAAAATAATTAAATACAATAAATTAAAACAAAATAAAATCTACATTATCTATCAAAATCTACATTAAGTTAGAATGCTAGAATCAAATTATTACTATTGCTTACTATCGCCTGTGGAGGTAATTGCATAACCTTCTTCTGAATATCTTCGTATCCTCTACTTGCTTTACATCATTAGGTAAATCATTGTACAATTTTGCCCCTCGGTATGCGAAAGCTCTCTGTCCAGTTGTGAGCCTGCATTTCGGCAGGTTCAAATCACTACTGTGTCTGGTCGATCTATTATGCACACTGGAACGCCGTATAAACTTATCAGAAAGGTAACTGGGTACCCTGTTATATAAACATTTAATTCAATGAATTTGCACAAGGCATTCGAAGTGTTAACGCAACTAAATTCAATTAATGCGCCTCAACCCCACCCCCACATTTTCTTAACTTCAGAACGTTACATGTGTCATATGTCTTCGAAATATAAAATGTTTGGTTCAGCTTTATGTTCTTGCTTGTACACAAAAGAGTGAGAATGTCTCTTGTACCATAATCTTCGAAACATATCCAAGTTTTGCGCTTTATATTTTATTTGATTCTATCATTATTATATCCACTGCCATTCTCTCCCATCCTATGCTATCTCTTCTTCTCAGACTGTTTTTATGTAAGCAAAGGTTATAATATTTCTCAATATATGGTATGAAATGATACTAAATATATATTATGTACCCTTTTACTATCCTGCTCTTTGTTGCAGATTGATAGCAGGAAAATATGGAAAACTGTGGCAGGAAATCAAGTAATACTGAAGAAAATGTTTCATCTGAGGTCACGTCACGTTCCAAATGTAAGTACTTTGCTCCCTTATAGTTGTCATAGCTTCATTTTAAAAGCACAGCTATTCAACAATAAACGGATTTCATTGAATAATAACTGGAAAATCTCCCAAATGTACCAATGAACAGACAGTATTCAACATATTTGCATATAGAACATGGTGTGATATAATTAGAAGTGACAGTAGCACACCATATATACGTGTAAATTCTGAAGTCCTGCCACAACAAAGTAACATAATTTATATGGCATTAAAGTTATGGTTTATATCTCTATGATATGAATGTTTTATGACTTCGATTGCAGTCACATTGCAGCCATGTATATATGGCCCTGCAGCAGTTAAAATGCTGTAAAATGACAGATTGATCTGGAAAGTGAGGAATGCCTGGTATTTTTTATAGATCGCTTTCACACAAGAAGATATCCGAGAAAAAAACGAATATGAAAACAATATATTAAATAATTTGTACAGAGCAGGTAAGCATATATAAATGTCCGAAACTTTGGAGCAATTGGTTAATTCATAACCGAGCTATCAAACAAGTAATGTTCAAAACATTTAATGTAATTAGTATGCGGCGGACAATTTTGTGTACCAAAGTGCCAGTACACCAAGATCGCGGTTAAAAATGTACTCTACCAACAGAGCTGTTTCTTCCTATGAAATGATTGGGTTCACTTAAAAACTTTTAGTTATGACTTTTAAAAGATCATCAAGACATCAAATTTCATTTTCCAAATTGTAGGGAATTTCATGACATTTAAGAGTGTCACAAAATTCAAAATACTGCAACTCAAAATAGAATCATCGTATCGACGTTAAACTTTCAAAGGATTTTAATGCCGACATCTGAATCTTTTTAAAATAACAGCTTTACAAGTATTATAATTTAGATTTTAGAGTTCTGATGACGTCACATGAAAACGATCTATTGTTTGACTGTAGCTTTCTTCTTATACAAATATTATGAAACCATATATATCTCAGTAAATACGAAGTATTTCAAACTTATAAATAATAATTCAAGGTAACAATCTAATATTTACATGTACACTGTAACCTGAGTGAATTCAGATCTAAACAATCGATTCGGGAACTTGGTGGTTCAGTTTTCAGATACATGTACCTTAATTTAGTATTAACATCAGTTTAAAGATATATTATAGTCCACCAGTTCAAATTGATAAGATCGATCGTCAAATCAAAATTAGATCGTTTCCGTTGATATTTTAACGACCGTATCTTGCGGTTCTTCATTTCTGCCCAGTCATATCGCCACATGAACATCTATTTTTGTGAACTTGTTTGCCAGAATAATCAAACACTATATATAAGCGAAATATGAACTCATTTACGAACAATTACTTGTTGTGCAACTTCTCGTCTCAAAAAAATGCCGCAAAAAAAAATTCCGTCAAATTAAAACCCACATTTTCTACTGTTACTGATCACTTACTATAGAAGCTGGAAGGTAAGTAAAAAACAAGCGGCCACCCTTATTGTCCTGCAAGGAGCAAAACGCGACGGTCTTATTCATACGGAGTGTGATAATTAGCTTTTCGTCCCTACGAAAGATAAACAAATCTATAAAATTTGGCCATTTTGTCTTATTTCCAGTGACACAATTTTCCATCAAATCGCAAAAAGGTTACAGGCAGAAAAGTTAGAATATTCCAAATCGCAAAACATTGTTCTCGCCAAACATAATAAGTTGCCTAATAGCTAAAAATAAATACCCACAAAATGTATGTCCTACACAGGTTTAGGTTATTGGATATTTCATAATCTTATGTAAATTATTAGTTCGACATTCAAGTCATTCAAGTGACGTTAAATTTTGCCAAATCAGTACCTTTTACTTTGCAGATGCTGATTCCCGTGGCGCTTATTTAAGGTGTAAGTATTGTTATATTGCTATCTTCTCCATGTTATATTCACATGTAGTCCTGTTAAAGTCCTCATCAAGAATCGTTTGTCTGACCATTCTATTGTTTTGATTCTGTGCTGGTCTACACGGCAGACTTCCCTATTGTTAGCATACACAAATATTTAATGCCATCGATACCAAAGATCTTTAGAAACGTCACTCTGTCCTGGTAAATGTTCGTTTTTACCCAAATTTCTAGGTAGTTATATCTTGATGTCCAGTGAATCGGCTTTTAGCGAAGTATAACTCCCCTTTTTATCACCCCTCGAGCTCACGCCTCGATTTTGAACAAACGGGCGCTGAAGTAAACTGGATATACTAATTTTATGTTCACGTCTGCATCCTATGTCTTTTGTTCCTCACGCCTCAATTAGCTCCCTTTCATCTTCGTCTGAGGACCTTATCTCTCAGTAAGAATAATCAGAAAATTAAAAAAGAAATGGAATACTGTGCCTTAAATGGGATTACTACATTGTACCTAATAAAAACGAACTAATATCATTAGTAAAAAAAGTATATTTAGCAGAAAGACGTTTTGCCTAGTCTCTGTACGGCATCTTCTCTTTGGCAGCTGCGTTTGATTAGAGCCTGGGTACGACCGATTTCCGTGACGTATCCAAAATGAACGCGGTTACGTCACCTAAATCAGTATAACCGCGCGACAGACAGAGAAAGAGGCCTAGTAACTAGGCTGCAAAAATGTCATCTTAGTAGTTGCTTTGTAAGAACTGCAACCATAAACACGTAGAAAATATTTTTGCAAATCTAATGTTATTTTTCTTTTTCGCGAAAGCTACCGTATGGTATTCGGTTTTTAGTATCATTGTTAGTGAAATAGAATATATTGCACTGATTCTCTAGGGTTAAAATACGTTTTTGAAAATCAAGGACTTGTTCCAAATCTCAATTTTTGAAATTCAAAAGATAGCATACCTGCTAAATTGTTCAGTCATGTAATTTCGCTTTGGTGGTACGGCTTTATAATATCAGTGAAAGCAAATCAATATTTAAATCATGTACTTTTGCAAGTATCGGTACGTCGTTCGTCAGAAGACTACTAACCAACTTTTTAATCTCTTCATTAGGTTCAAGCTTAGTAGAATTGGAATCACTGACGTTAGAAGAAAGTAAGTGACTTAGTTTATCAGTACTTTAACAAGAAGGAGAAGCATTAAATGGTTTATAATCTTTTCACAGGAATGTTTACAGTCCTTATATTTCAGCTACATTTCTCCATTATATAATGATTATAATATGTTTGAAGGACGAACGCCACTGTATAGCATAATAAAATAACAGAGAAGGAAAACAAAGCAGAGAAATTTAGAGCATTGCATGCGCTCTTGCGAGTACGTGGTTTACACAAATAAAAAATCGATGGTCAGGAAGTCAGGCCACATCTGGTGGGAGATAGTGCATACCCAATTTCACGTTGGCTTCAGAAACCTTAGCCTGAGGGTACCAGAGATGCGGACGAAATTAGCTTCAACAAGCAGCTATCATCAGCCCGAATTGTTGTCGAATGCGCATATGGGATTTCAAAAAGTAGATGAAAGATTTTGAACAAGCGCTTAGACAACCAAGTTAATTTTGCAATAAAAACTGCTACCGTACGTTTGTTTTGCACAATTTCTGTATCATGGCTCGGGACAACTGACAGGAAGACCAGGTGGATAATAATGATGAGAATCAAGTTACAAGTTATGAAACAATTGATAATGGCAATGACGTGGGAGAAATCTTAAATTTGTTCATCATTCAACAGTGAAAACTTTGAACACTTCATAGTAATATATATACACCGATAAAGATGCATTTATTTTGACGCTTACCCTTGATATACTTTCCGTTACATACATGCATCTAAATGTCATTGTTTGTGTTATATTGCAAAGTTTCAATTTACTGAGCCAAGGTATATTGTTCCAGGTAGAACCTGGGCTTGATTCGATTTATTAATTAAGTTAGTATATTCAAATATAAACAAACAAACAAACAAAATGAACAATAAAGTCCAGCTAGATAATCTAGATCGTTTGTTTACTTACCATTTCTGGTTTGGTCTAACATATGTCCCAAAGAAGCTATAAACTATTTCATCATTGCGGTTTGCAGGCTCTGCGCCTTCTTCAAACACTTTTCCATACTCCCTGTATATTCTGTCATTTTGGCGTTCTGCCTTTCCATGCTTTTGCACGCTGATTTGAAGAGCTGTCTTCCCTCATCCTCGGCCACGAATTCTGTCTCGTGTTTTCCCTCTTTGTCTGTCCCCTTCTTTCTGGTCCGCCTGGAGGAAGGTGAAGGAGTAGAAGGGATATTTTCAGCAGAAGATTCACAAGCTTCTTGATCTGTACCTACTGTACAACGTCGCGTTGCTCGGAGGTTGATGCTGAACCCGGATCGCTGGGTCTGTGCCGCTCACTGTACATGTAGTCTCGCGCACATGTTGCAAAGTAATAACATCGCTAGTACAAACACTCCATCGATAATATCAAACTGCAGGAATTTGCGGATCTGTCGCTTCGCTCACTCGTGAGGCTACAATATCAAAACTCGCATCTCCGCGCGGCCATGTAAGATCTTCCATTTATTATAAGTAGAACATGTTGAAATAGCAAAAAAGAGGTGTAATCCCACTTGAGATGATAGCCGTCTAACCCACTCGTTAGGTATGTGGATTGTGATACTAACTGCAGTCATGACAATCTGAATACTGAAGTGGAAATACTCCTTTTTTGTTTATACAACTGCGTTCGTAGAGTCCAAATAACTTTAACAAGTGAAGGTATCCTACGATATTCGTACTGTAGGTTGGTTCTCTGTATAGTAGGAAGTAAAGTAGCAAGGATTTATAATAAATCTCGTATTAAACAGGACAGTGTGTATTATAGCTGGATATTTTTACTCGTCATTTTTACAGGACTCGTAATAGTATCTGGCCTTACTAGATATACACTGTTCAATAAGATATACATTAATTACGTATATTAATTACGTAGAATATATTGATCTTCGTCCCAGTTTGCAGTTGAACTCGTATTGCATGCTGTACTCGAGGACTCTGATTCACAGCTTCCAGTGGAAATTTGACGACGGAGGCCTCTCTGTCTGTGGCCTGTCATTATAGTAAGAATATTGCAATGTAGGGACGGCTGAAGAAGGTGTAATGTCGAACTGAAAAGGTTATTTCGGTATTTCTCTGTTGCACTCTCTAGCCATTTAATAGACCCAGCCACGTTGTAACCCTATAAGGCGGCACCAGACGTCTATAACTTCCGATTGTCCGATTTTACGACGGTGTTAAGCAAATTCCAAAATATGTTAAATAATACTTTTCGAGTATTTTCGAAAATTTCCAAAAAATATTTGAAGTTTTCCGAAGATTTTCTGAATATTTCCCGAGGATTTCCGACGTTTATGGCTTAGTGAAGAATAATCAGAATATAACATACTTTCAAAGAATGTTAATGCCCACATCTGAATCTTTTTAAAATAACAGCGCTAGCTTTACAAGTTTTGTAGTTTAGATCAAGTTTTAAAGTTTTGATGAAATCACGTAAAAACAATCTATTGTTTGACTGCAGCTTTCTTCTTATACAAATGTTATGAAACCAAATATACGTCGATAAGATTCAAATCAAACTTATAAATAATAATTCAATTAAACAATGTAATATTTACTTGTACATTGTAATCTGAGTGAATTCAGATCTTAACTCCCAATCAATTCCGGAACTTGGTGTTTCAGTTTTAGAAACATGTACCTTAAACTTAGTATTAACATCAGTTTAAAGATATGCTGCGCCGATGAGTTAAACAATTAGATCGTTTCCTTTGATATTTTAACGTGCGTATCTTGCGGTTCTCACTTTCTGCCCAGTCATATTGTAAGTCACAACATGAACATCTATTTTTGTGAACTTGTTTGTCAGAATAATAAAACACTACATAAGCGTAATATGAACTCATTTACGCACAATTTCTTGTTCTGCAACTTCTCGTCTCTACTTGTGACGAACTACCGGTATCAACATTATATAACCTACCAGATAACTTACTGTGTTTCAAGTTAAAGCGAAGAACACATTTCGAATGGAAAACGAGAAAGTTAGATAGTTGTAAGGTGAAATGGCTTGGTTATCATCTGTCCTGTTTTTTGGTACTTGGTTTGATTTAATGCTTTAAACTAAATATTCTCACCTCATACATACTCTGTAGGACTTTATTATCGCAGAAGTTTGTTTTTGGAGAATTCGCAAAAAATAGTTCCCGCAAAAAAAGAATTCCGCAAAAATTTAATTAAAACCTTCATTTTCTATTGTTAATCACTTACAATAGGAGCTGGAAGGGAAGTAAAAAAACCAAGCAGCCACCCTAATTGTCCTGCAAAGAACAAAACTTGACGGTTTTACACACACGGACTGTGATAATGAGCGTTTTGTCCTATACAATTTGGCCATTTTCTTTTATTTCCTGTGACGCAATTTTCCATCAAATCGCAAAAAAAGTTACAGGCAGAAAAATTAGATTATCTCAAATCGCAAAAAATGGTTCTCGCCAAACATAAACATTTGCCTAATAGCTAAAAAAAAATTCCCGCCAAATGTATGCCCTACACAGCATTTAGGTTATTGGATATTTCATAATCTTATGTTAATTATTGAAGTTCGACATTCAAGTCATTCAAGTGACGTTAAACTTTGCCAAATCATTACCTTTTACTTTGCAGATGCTGTTTCCCGTCGCAGTTCTGTAACGTGTAAGTATTTTATAATGCTATCTTCTCCATGTTATATTCACATGTAGTCCTGTTAAAGTCCTCATCAAGAATCGTTTGTCTGACAGTAAAATATATTGTTAGGTAACCATTCTATTGTTTTGATTCTGTGCTGGTCTACACGGCAGACTTCCCTATTGTTAGCATACACAAATATTTAATGCCATCGATGCCAAAGATCTTTAGAAACGTCATTCTGTCCTGGTAAATGTTGTGTTTTTACCCAAATTTCTAGGTAGTTATATCTTGACAGTGAGTCGGCTTTTAGCGAAGTATAACTCCCCTTTTCATCACCCCTCGAGCTCACGCCTCGATTTTGAACAAACGGGCTTTGAAGAACAGTGGAAACACTAATTTTATGTTCACGCCTGTATCCTATGTCTTTTGTTCCTCACGCGTCGATTATCTCCCTTTCAT
>JANUFV010032005.1:0-11550 GCA_024757865.1 Epizoanthus scotinus
TATCGACAATGGTACCGTTACTAATATCGACAATGGTACCGTTACTAATATCGACAATGGTACCGTTACTAATATCGACAATGGTACCGTTACTAATATCGACAATGGTACCGTTACTAATATCGACAATGGTACCGTTACTAATGTCGACAATGGTACCGTTACTAATATCGACAAATGTCAACAGTTTTTATGTGTTAAGAAAACTTAAAAACCATAAAAATCCACCTTTTTTGTTTTTCTGCGATCTATTATATTTAGATTTTGTTATAGCTAATCGCTAGGTCGATCAGTTATAAATGTAGGTTTGTTACAACTGTAACATGTTGGACGTTTTATGCAGTATAGCTGTGAGGTTTCGCCAGTATATAGTTATAATCGTATAAACAAGTTTATTAATTTTAGTTGTCACTTTTCGGACACAAGTATGTAGCAGTATAAGGGTGGTAATCTGATGACGTGTTTATTAAGTTCGAATTATTTAGAAGCCGTTTAACGCTCTCATCTGTTCAGGACGAAACGTCTGCGAAGTTGGAATTTCAAGACACTATTGGGCCATTTACGAGAACTCTACTGGAGAGATTAGTGACACACGCTTTCCTAAAGTCCGGTTGTTTGAAGACGAGCGGCTAGAAGAAGTTGACAAAGTTGGCAGGGAAGCCGGTGATCCTAGAAACATATTAAGTAGAGCTTCGAGCCATAACCATACTATAGAATGAAATACTAATAGTACTACAGGTATTTTTATCACAAAGTTCATTTCAACACTTCATTTTAACTACATGTTAACAGCTCTATATGTCATGGTATGTTAGTTTGAATGTACTTCTCAGGTAGTATCTGCTCTTTCCGAAACGTACTTTTAATACCGCTTATAAGCTCCGCTGGATATAAGCCCCCCACCCTGTTCATAAGCCCACTCAAAACGTCTTACGAACTCTAATATATCATGCGGGATTGTACGAATGGATAAATTAATAAAAGACAGGTACAATGCAGCTACTCTGATATGGCCACGGAGTTCTATTATTTGCTTTCTATACAACTGATAGTCTTCGTACAGAACCGAACAACTTTCTAATTGTCGTGATCATCAGTTGTAAAGCATTTTTGTTGTAAACCGATGACTCTTCGAAAGTTTTAGACTATGAGCAGTCGATCGAGAGACGCGCGGACAGCAGAGAGGGAGAATTGGGCGAGACGGAATACGGAGCGAGAAGAGGGACTGCTGGTAGTCTACGAAAGTTTCGGATGTATACAAATAAACTCAATTCTTGTTTTCGTGGTTTAAATAACGGCGGTTTTATCGGGAATTTTAGCGGAGCTCCCGCGCGGGCCGATTAAGTGAGCCGATTTACTAAGTTAACGCAATGGATGTGACCTGGGTTAGATATCTTTTTGATCAGGATGAGAAAACGAGGAACAAACGCGTCCAGTTCCATGTATCACCGCGATTGCCGTGTCTGGTTTCATCTCCACCAATCCCCGACGTTCCATTCAATTAAAACTCAGTGATTGGTCGATATCTATAGAACATTCCTTATGCCCCTCCTCTTATGGTAAGACAAGAACTAGAATATTGTTTTTGTAAACATGTCGTGACATTCTCGCTTTCTCATTGCCTGAAAATGTGTTCTATTGGAATCAACCGTTTTCGGTTTGTTGAATTTGCCTGTTGGGTTTTCGTGTTTCATTGGGAAAAACATTTCTGGTTGGTTTGGTTCATCACCTTTTTCAACCAACTAGAAATTTCGTTGTAAAGGTTGAAAACGGTGGATAGCGACCGCTGGCAGTCTACGCGGGCATCGTTTTTGAGTGTTGAAAACAAATCGTCAGCAAACAAAATGGCGGCCCTTCAACTGTTCAAATCCAAGGAACGATACTAACTTTTGTTGACATGTTAGGGACTTTGATTTCCAACGACTCGCGAGTGATGCTGTCGGACAATTCGCTAATTCTACTCTCTTGATTCCTTCTTTGTTTACTGCACCGGTCATTCGCGTCAATTTGTTTTATGTGCAAAGGATTTAGAATATTAGGAATAAGAGAATATAGGCTTGATGTAGAATGAATCGGTTTGCATTCTCGTGCTCGTGTTGTCTATAAAACGCGAAACAGAGAATTTAAGAGTTGTATTTTTGAAGACGACGGTGGACAGGTGTTCAGCTCTGTGCATTCTCTCGTGCAGTTTATTGTATTTTGCAATTAAATCTCTTGTTTTGTGTTACGTTTGCCTATTTTCTTGGAAAAGTGCTGTTGTGTCCTGATCCGTCATCAGATTCATTTTGTTTTCCAGTAAGTTTGACAAACACAAGGCGAATTTCCGCTATCTTGCTTATTTATTTTCGCCGAGGAAAACAGGTAACGACTACCAGCGTTTTAATCAAAAACGGTTGGAAATGTGTTCTATTGGGTCACCTCAACCAAACTAGCCAAAACCGGTTTAGGTTGAAACGGTTGATCTCCGAAGAACACGCTGGAAGAGCACATACCACGATAAACATGATAAATGTGTATGAACGCGCCACTACTGCAGTCGATAAGAACACATTCCACGTCAGTGAATCGTAAGAAGTTCTGAATGGTGGTACCCCGGTCTCAGTAATCAGGCAAATTCTGGGATATTTCTCAGTAATCAGCAAGTGTTGTGGATGATTCTTTGCTAAAAAAAATCTTGGAAAAATCCATTTTCAGTTAGCAGTGAACTTTCAATTCTCAGTAATCAGCTTTAACATTTAATAATTTTCAGTAATCAGTTACAATATAAGGCGATTCTCAGGCATCAACTATAATATTTAATAATTTTCAGTAATCAAGTTAAACTATTAACAGGATACTTTATATTTTCATTTTGAGGTCGTCTACAAAACGTAGAACTTGGGCTTTTCACGTGAACAGGTGGTCATCTTGCAACTGGTGCATTCCCACGTGCAGTTTATCGTATTCTGTAATTAAACCTTTTGTTTTCTTCCCTCGTTGTTGACGTTGCGGACCTGATTGTGTAAAGTCCCTAATAATAGGGAGCCTAAGCAACCAGGACGGCGACGGCGACGGCAGAGAACAAATGGGCTTAATTACAGAATACAATAAACTGCACGTGGGAATGCACCAATTTGACCAGCTGTTCACCGTCGTCCTAAGAATAGAACATGAAAAGCACAAATTGTGCGTCTTGTAGATAACGTGAACGTAGAAATAAAAAAAAAATTAGCTTCAAAACTAGGGTTTCTACTTTCATAAATCGTAGTTTTTCACACAAGGAACAAAAAAACCCGACTGGATGATACACAAAAGAAAAATGAAAACGACAAAATAGTGTTTAATCAGCCGTCTTCGTCGCCGTTGTCGTTCTGGTTGCTTAAGTTCCCTAATGCAGACTGCATGGGGCCGTGAGGCTATATATAGTGTTCGCATGATACCGGGTATGTTTACTGCCGGCACAGAAAATCGTATCCTGTAAAGTATGGACGCGAATGAAGCAAATTGGCGCAAAAGCTATCCGATCTTCTGAGTATTTCAGAAACGTATTTTAATTTTAATTCCATTGTAGAGGCTAGAATTGCATTTTGAAACAGAACATACAAGTGAGTGGAGAACAAACCGGGGGAAATATAAATAGATTCAGCAATATCGTGCAATATCGTGCAATATCGTACAATATCCGCCGCATTGTTGACCTCCTTTATTGCATGCTGAGTCATAACAGTCATTAATTATAAACCTAACTGATCAACTGCTAATGACCATTTTGTTCATGAATAATATTACAGCGTTACATAACAGAACTCCTAACGTTTGAACCAGCTGACGATAACCGGATACCAGTCGTTCAGTGCAATTCTTGAAGAGTAGAAATATCTTACAGTTTACCAAATCTAATCATTCTGTTAAAGGGCAAGTCCCACCTAAAATGACATTGTGATTTTATTATTGTATCTGATTCTAATTGTCGAACTGATCACTGTGATGTAAATTTCATTGTTCTGCGACAAATAGTTCTCGAGATATTAAGGGTTGAAGTTTGGATTTGTGACGTCACAAGTGTGGTTCATTGCAATAAACAGATTGAATAAATTATGTTTTTCTACGATTTCGGTGTCCGCAAAAAAGAAACAGTACTTAAAATTATTGTACAACCTCCAACTAGGTGGCAAAAAACCTCTGCACTTTATGGCACACAACATTATATTACACAAAATAATATTATGAAGATAAACCTGCATTTTCTTTGTTTAATCTGAAAAGTAGCACACGTGTGACGTCACAAATTCAAACGTTAACGCTTGCTAAAATATCTCGAGAACCAATCATCGCACATTGATAAAATTTATATCACGGTAACCAGTTTGACAAGTTTGTTAGTTTCTAGTCCTAGTTCCATTTTTGCAATCATTTACATAGAGGGGTGGTACGTCAACCAAACGTTGTTAAAGGACATCCGGCCATCGGCACCATGTGATGTCCATTATGATGACGTCAAAAGTCACATCACTTAAGAATCCAATATGTCGCCTGATACATACAGTTCTGTTTTTTAAAACACTATGACTACCAAACTTTGCTAGGCAGCGGGCTATACTCTGAGCCACTCTCACTTACTCGACATGATGACGTCATAATTAAAAGTTTGGCTGCGGTCATAGTTTTCACAACGAAGATATATAATTTTATCATGTTAAGTGAGTCATAGCGAGTCAAAGTGATACCAAGTAAAGTTTGTCAGTTATAGCTTTCAAAATGAGCGAGATGCAAGCGAGATTTTGGCTCTTTGAGAGTCACGTGACTTTTAATGTCATTGTAATTAATGTTACGTGGTAAATCTTGTGACGTAACGCCCATGTAGAGCCTGTAATCTCGTGCCAGAAACAAATTCAACAGAATAATTACATTTGAGGGCAGGGATTACAGTTGTGGGTTGTTGCACAGCAGTGTACAAATGTAATCTCAGCCACAAATGTAATTCAAATCAAAAATGTTGATTGTCGATGATTTTGTAGATTCTAATTTCATCATAGTTGTAGTATTAAAGCCATGCTATCATTTATGCTAAGAATATTGTTCGCAGGATATGAGATTAATTCTATGGTGCCGCGATTTAATACATCTGCGTGCAGGAATTACATTTGTGAGCTACACAGCCTACAAGACCAAGCACAATGTCAATGTAAAAATCTAACTTTTAAGCTCTCGACTGTACAAATTTATATGATTGTAGACGAATTCACACACTGCATTCAGCTCATGAAAGTTACACATCTACCAAACGTTGATCTCTAATTTGTCCAGTGATCGGCAAACGCAATAATCCGTACTGCTAGGAACTATCACGGAATCAAAATTCCAAGCATTTTGTCACAAGTGCTACTCCAAATATAGTTTGACATCAATTTTTAATCTCATTACCTATAATTCTAACTAATAGTTATCTTTAATTGCTTGAACGACGATTAGTAGTTATTATTGGAGGCTGTTTTCATAGTGTATATGTTGTTCTATAATCGGAAACACTGACGATGCGTCTCCAACTCCCGAGCATCGATGAGCAGCGAGTTTAAATCATGGCTCAAAGTTATCCAAATATATTACAAAATGGTAACAACTCGAACGCAGTACCAAGTAATGAAACTGAAAGCAATAGAAAGACTATTAACTATTATCTAGCTTTCTGCAAAGCAAGTTACGAACGAATTGCCAACTGTCAGACATGGCTTTTCCAAAATTTCAGCTTGCTTACTGGATGTGAAGGAAACGCGCATGCGTATAAACCGACTACAAATCCGTAGGAAGATGATATAGTGTAAACCAAACGAGCCTCGGTAAAGGTTTCTTGCTATAAACTGCATAACATTGTAACACAAGAACACTTCCTGCGCAAGTAAATAATTCCCTTAAAAATACTAGAAAGCCAACGTCCTTATGACTGATTTTAGCTATTTCTTTAGTTGTCCTAGCCATGAGAGAAAAATCGCAAGCTTAACCAATCCCCCTCCCCACCCCACCCCCAACCGTCGATGAGACTATGCTCGTCAAAACCTCGATATGCGACGTTGAACTGATGACAACTCAAAGTATATCACTTATGTCAACCTACTGTAGTGAAACAGTTATCTTGTGGTATAGGACTAGTGATATCGGCCGTTTCAAATATTGGATTGCCGTTAATTATATAGCTGTACACTGTCATGTGCGCCAATACGTCGCATTGTGGTCATTACGATGATTCAGCAAGCAAGACTAGCTCCCAACGCTGTCCACTGTCCCTTCACCTCTTATTCCACTGTTCATACAGCTATTTAAAAAGGTTGACACTGTACAATAGTGACTACCACGACCGAAAGGAACTGTGGGTTGTCTAAAAGTTTGAATAATGATCAGTCACTGCAATGGAAACGTTCAACCTTGGGCGATTTATGCACGTAGTCATGTCATTCAACTTAGATTTGGTCCCTTCCACAGCATCATTGCCTATTTATTTTACATTATGTACAAGCCATAATCCCTGTCAGTCGCGGTATTAACTATTGAACACCGTCAACCTTTTTCTGAAATAGCTGTATGTACAATGACCACAAATGTAAAATCGATTGCTAGACAATTTTCTTTGATATGATCCATGCAGGCAACAAACTTCTTTAATAGTTCTCAATACCAACTCGGCATCTAAAACATTTCTTATGTTGTTGATTTTTTCTCTTTTTCTTTCATTATTAAATCATTGTACATATTATAGTTTACATATTTCAATTGTTAGAAATATATAGTTCTACTGGAAACAGCCTGTATAGGTGAGTTTACACTATCCGCAAGCCAGTCAAATTGTAAACTTATTATTGGTAAAATATTTCATAAGAGTGTGTGTGAAATAGGAATAAGAATAAACACAAGAATAAGCACAGGTCAGAGAGGACACCCGTGATATAGGAATAAGAATAAAAATAAGGAGAAACAGAAGGAAACGAAAACGTGCCTTCTTTCTTGTGCGCTTTTCTCTGCCTATTTAACATATTTCTGTCATATTTCATTATTTCACCAGTGAGGACAGGAATGATACAAGTGCAAGGAAAACCACAAATTCTTAACTATTTTACCAGTGACAACACATGTCAACTCACGGGCTCGTCGCGTGTATATCAGATATTGTCTCTATCTTGTGCTTATTTCACCAGTGAGGACCAAGCGTAAGTGTGTGTATTGTTTATACAAGAGCGTTTCTTTCCGTTGACCAATGCTATATGAAGTCATGGTAACTGTGTCTAGTTCTCTGTCAGCCGTCTAAGTGGTGACAAATTAGACTGAACACTTCAAACATTCTATTGAAGATAAATTCTCTAGATCTGTTATGCGTTCTCAAAACAGATAAAAAGTTAATAGAATAGGTTGGGAACCAACGTTTTTAGATATAGTCTTACTCAATACTGATTAACTAGGCTACTTAATTTGATTCAAATTAAATAAAGATAAGTTAACATTTATTGTTTGTTTGCTTTTTGTTTAAAATGTTTCATAAACAAGTTTGAACACAATAGCTTGAAATTATGGACCATATTTAGGTTTCGTTATGTTTAAGAGTTTGATTAGGACAATCGTGAAACGGTTGTTTCTGCCCTTGTATACATTTCTTTACAACTAACCTTTTGTGCTTTCTAAAACGAGTGGGATGATGTGTTGTGCTCGAAGCGGAATCACTGCCGTCTGGATCTGGGGACGTTGGAGTCGCTTTGTTGTGGCCGTAGTGGAACAAACGACAACGAGAAACCACGCAAGATAAAGCGAGATATTGCAAGTCATTTTGAAGAAAAAACTGTCGAGAATTATCCACCTGCGAGTCGCGGAACGAGCAATGCGATGTGTAGGATGCGAAGCAACAGACAATTTACTACCAGATTATGTGACGTAACTTCCAGTCTAAGTAGGACATCTCCTTCAATGGGAAATGGCTTCACGTACCATAAAAGGACATGGCAGCCATATATAGTCGCAACACTGATATAGCGGAAACTGATGTTCTCAGTCAAGAACTTAGTTATATTAACATCAGAGGAAAGTAAACCTTGAGCACAAGAACTTTATAATATTTAATACAGCGTGTTGCTATTGCAGAATAGGTCAAGCAGAATTTTAACGTTAAAACTTTTTAAAAGCGTTTGGGGGTAAGTGTTTAGAAGATGTTATTGTTCGGAAAGTGTTAGAAATTGTTTAGAATTCCTACATCAAATATAAAGAATTGTAAAATGCGGTAGATATAAAGCGCGCTTTGATTGGCTAACAGATGGCAAAATGAGTGTTTATATCAGAGGATGAAGACACTCTTTTTATCTTCGTCTTATTTCTATTTATAAAAGCAATATAAAACGGCTGCTTGTGTCTATAAACTGTGATATAAACACGTGGAAAGTTGTAGAGCACTCGAGAAGCAAGAGAAACACTCGACTTCGCCTCTTAAACTTCTCTCGTGCTCTACCACTTTGGGCGTGTCTATATCACAGTTTATAGACACTCGCAGCCGTTCTATATTGTTTAAATAATACGATGCTTTTGAAGTAATGGTTGTTCTAAAATGTTGAAAAAAGGGCAATTGCAACCCATTCACGGTACATACAGCCGGATGTCTTCTCAGTGATTGTGAACAGATTTCTCCAAAATATTTTAGTTAGCTTCATTTTGATCAATAGCCGAATAATTCAACATGTGGAGTGTATATTCCCGAGCCATGAATGTGTTCATTTTCTTGATAAAAAGGTAGTGTCTTTTAACTGAAATCATTTTAAGTAAATTCAAATTTGAACGTATATTTCTCATGTATCTGATTTGTCCGCGGCATCATGCATTGAGCCGAGCTTCTGTCGACTGGCCAAGACTTTCGGCAAATGAAAAATTTGAACTGGAAATTGAGATTATGTCGCTATTAGTATTGAAGTTGTGGAAACTACCTTCGACTGAATTAAATTCAACATCTAAATGGAACGTTAAACTTAGTTGTGCTTAGGTCGACTCAAACAGGAACTAAATTCGGCCCGTTAAGGTTTCCCTGTCACTGACTTGTTACATGATAAGTGAAAGAAAGTACAACCATTGCATTTTGTTCTGTTTTAGAACCAATGCCGGGTTGCTGAGAGTATTGAGGTCGAAGTGCAATGCAGTGCTTTGCTCAATTCTCATACATATGAACTGTAATCTAAGCACCCGCTCAATTGATCAAAAACAATTTAAGAAAAATATCAAATTTATAAAAAATTACGTAGCGCGAAACGTCGCCTTCATTTCGCTACGTCTCTGCCGTATGAAGGGGTCTAACCTCTGCCACCAAGTATCACTTGGTGAATGATAATCAGTCGACGAGGCTGTAAATATCTTGCATGTAGAGATAACGACTCAACTAAAGCTTCTTGTTGAGTGTCCTTGAAGGCACTGATGATTACGATACAAAAACTGTACAGATTTAAATGGTAAAATAAATATGAATGAATGAATGAATGAATGAATGAATGAATGAATGATTACAAATAGAAGCTAAAGACGTGGTACATCTGACACAACGCAACCTAACTTCACCTTTAAGAGTTGTATAGAAAAGCTAGATAGATTTAAAGCTGATCTTAATACATTTAGTTTTGTTTGAGCCATGCAATATAAAGAATTTGTGTTTTCTGTTGTTTCAAGGCTAATATATAAACGTCTCTTCCCATAAGCTTTGGCCTTCGTACGCAACATGGGAAAACGGTTTCAGGCCAAATATACTCTTGTTTTTTCTAGTCTACGATGGGACTATGAAATGGTAAAGGTTGTTTATATTCAATTTCTTCATTTCAATTCACTTCATTCTGGTTTTTGTGGCCGGTAGATAGTAGCTCTCTTCCGACTGTTTCTTTATAAACTCTCACTGGTGACTCTCTAAGTAGTCTTCCTTGTCCCAGCGTCTTTGGGCTTTCTCTCTCTTTAGTATAATCTACAAGTTTCGGCTCGGTAATAGCGCGCCTCACTGGTGTGTGAAATGAACGCTTTGTACTTTGTACTTCTTCCTGATGTTTTCAACTTCCCGATCGGTGAAATGTGTAGAGCCGGATGCGTTTAGTTCCCTTCTTGTATAACCTCATTTCCACTTTGTTGACACTCCTTCCGCCCTTCAATTACATGACTTGGCGTTAAAATTGTCGGTGTAATGAAGAACAATGCCTGGCTTTTTTCCGCAGTAAATTTGATATTATATACGAGGGCAGTTCAGTGTTTAGCTGCTCTATAGGAGGTTATCCGCATTGTCATTCTTAGAAAACCAATCGTCCACGTATACCGGTCATAGAAAGGCGATTTGTATGGTCTGACTACATCAGCTTCAAGCTTAGTCATGAAACCATTTCAATACAAGGACCAGGATAACGGATTTCCCATTCAGATGCCATAACAGTCGTCTTGTTTGTATAGCGATGATGATACCGTTGAAACTGAAACTGAAACTGAACTGAAACTGAAACCGCTGAAATTAAATTGAGTTCCTAGTGCCCTTGTTCAAAGGAGTGTTTAGCTGAGTTGGGGCAGCGTATTCCCCGTGTATATTTGATCAATGATGAAATCTAAATTTAGACCAAAGACACTTCAACGACAAAAGAGAAAACAGTACTGTCATTTCCTCAGTCTTTGGTTCAGATATTCAGGTGATCAGCGCCGAATTCAGTATAGTATTCTTAACTTGCCCGACGGCATTGTATTTGTTGTATTCGCTTTCGGTACAAGGAGCATAGGTAGGAAGCGAGATCGTTGGAGGTTTTGTAGTAGAAAGTTTCGCAAGTGCTTGCTCTATCTTAGTTCCAGAGTTTCGTTTGTGAGGTCTTCTGTGTTGGCAAGTTTTGGCCGTTCCGCCGTGTAAAGGAACGCTATCCATTTGACGTAGTTCTACTACATATACAGAATTGTAGCGCGTGAAACTCACGAGTTACTGGAAACTCATCTTAGTTTTAAACAATTTGTATTGTGCACTATTGCGACCCAGTGATCGCCAATTAGTTTATACAGAATTGTCTGTACTTTTAAAATACAAAAAAAAATTGTCTTATATAGTATTTTTGGGGGGAGGGGGGGGGGAGGGGGCATATATATTGTGCAAAAGTTCGAGCAAGACTTAAAATGAGAGGGGGAAGCCTTACCTGTGTACCGCGGCCAAACGTTCAGAATATTCTAGTGGAAAGTTTCGTATGAACACGAAGAAAATGTTTGAAGTTCTCGAATTGATCATTTGGAATGTTCTTAACAACTTGAGTAAGGAAGTATTCAAACTCCGTTGCGATGATAAGTTTTGTGTTCTAGTACTTGTTGACAAGACTGTTCTGTAGAGCAAAACGTACATGATACGAGACAGTTTCCAAGACAGCTTGGTTTGAGTACTGAGAAGTTGTCATGTCGATGACAAATTAGCCGGAGTTTGGACATTTTAGAGTTTCAAATCCATTTTAAAAATTCTCTAAAGACGTTTTTATTTAAAAAAAGTTATTTGTAACTTATATTTTTAACAATTTTTATGTAAACGCATAGAGATGTATGTTATGCGTACGAAGAACA
>JANUFV010032116.1:0-11548 GCA_024757865.1 Epizoanthus scotinus
TCGAATTTCCTTACGTTTCTTACAATTTTTACCGGAAATTTCATTATTTCATTGATATTTTCGTCTGAAGCACATAAAGTGTATTTATCATTTGCTACCGAATATTACGGGTGGGCTCCCTGTGCTCAGGGTTGATTGGGCGCCGTAAAGATTGGATAACATTCTAGCGGCTGTAGAATGCTCGACAACCATTTCATTATTTTATAAGTCATTATTTTATTTAATGTCCCCAATTAGTTGTAAACCTAAATACATTGACATTATTAATAATATTATTACTATCATTATTATTAAAAAATTATTTTATAATTCTATTATTATTATTATTATTATTATAAATCAAGGGCATTATTTGCTCCCATTTTAGAGCAAATTATGACAAACGACATGGCGTTGAAACAGCGACATGAAAGAATTGAAATGTCGAAGAGAGACAAGAAAGTTCACACAAACTTGAGACAGCGACAAAATTAAGTGTCACAGTCAGTTCTTTTCATCCATGTGAAGAAATCTACTCATCGCCTTGTTCCTTGAAGGAAAACGGCCCGCAAGGAGCTATGGGAAACAATTTTACGTTGTGCAAGGTTATGCCTCGATCCAATGTTCTAAACCAGGAACGCCTAGGATCTAGGAAAAGGGAACACAGCACGGGCACGCCCCATTCTTTTACATTTTCTTTGGCAAGAAAACACCAACATTTAACTTGCCGGCAAAACTTTGTAAAACTCACTGTTTCTGTTGCAAAATATTTGGGTGGTTTATCTTTAAAATACCTGGGTTGCCTCGTTCCTTTGTCACCCAATCACGAACAAATTAACAACATTTTGATAAAGTGCGAAACCTCTGTAATTTTAAGGTTGCAATACAGTCAAATCCTACGTATATAGGGGGAGCTTTGAGTCGAAAATAGAGAAAAAATAGTTTCAAAAGTACATTTCTTTTTTTTGCAGTTTCTTACACTTAAACTATTCTAGTTTCATGAATCAGTATTGAATTTTCGAAATTCCCGCTCTTTTAACTAAAAAAAACAAGAGTTTTTGATAAGGTTCAATTTTTCGGGTTTGTTTACCAGCGGTTTCCATGGTAACGGCGTCAGTTTTGACCCTTCAAATGCCGTTTTTTCTGCCGAAAATCATTTTTTTCGTCCTTTTGAACGCGAGTTCTATACAGGAGCCTGGAACCTAGTTTGGGGTATCATTTTCATTGCTATTGACCCCCCTCTGGCTATATTCTTGTTGTTTGGAGTTTGAGCGTCGTTGAAAGCAATATCTGTAGAAAGTTTATCGAAATTTCTTGTAGTTTTTGTGGTGTAGATCATGTCAAAAGGTTCAAAACAGGGAACCAAAACTCGCACTAAGAAGAGAAGAAAGTCTGGTGCAAAGTTTCGAGGAATCCCGAGGTGGAGAAAAGGTGAAAGCGATTCGACTGTTTCTCTGCATGGCGATCAGCTTCCTGTCACTGCGAGTGAAATTCCCTGTGACCGTGAACCAACATCATCAGATCGTGTTCAACTGAACAAAAGCAATGAATGTGGGGAGAAAGACATTGAGAATTTTGCTGCCATTACCTCTGCTTCATCACGTAAGCTACGAAAAGTGCAGCATCAAACCGACAAAGTTAAAACAACAGATCGTGCTGGGCCGTCTCTGTCACCACCGTCACTTTCTGAAGGACGTCAGACTCGAGCTCAGTCACAGGCAAACCTTGCCCCACAGGTTAGTGGCTATCGAATCATAGACATCGAGAATATGCGTGATGCTATGGAGAAGATGCACAATTGCAAAGGCTGTAAAATCAGTGTAAAGGAAATTAATCGGTACGGCTTGGGCAGTACTCTATTGTTTGAATGCAATGTTTGTTGTCACCAAGTCCACTTGGATACGTCGAAGAAGACACCGGGGGGGTCACTGAAATGCTATGATGTCAATCTTAGAACAGTCTATTCTGCTGGTGAATTGGGCATAGGACGAGAGGGTCTTGCGATTCTCTGTGATATTATGAATTTGCCAAACCCAGTGTACGACCAAGCTTTTCAGAATCATGCCGAATCCATCCACGAGGCCACAAAGTCTGTTCTGGATAATGAACTGGGGCTTTCTGCCCAAAGAGTAAAGGAAATTTACACGAGTGAATACCCAGACAGCTACAGTGAAGATTCAATTATCAATATACCGGTTTCATTTGACGGCACATGGAGCAAGAGAGGCTTTACTGCCAATTTCGGCATTGGATTTGTTGTGTCATCGGACACCGGAGAAGTGCTGGACTATTCTGTCCTTTCAAAAGTCTGTGACTACTGCAATCAGAGCAAAAAACTGAATAAAAAGGATCCAGAAAAATGTGTGGCTTGGAAAGATCAGCATGAGACAAGTGGTAAATGCCAGAAAAATTTTAGTGGTTCAAGCAGTGCTATGGAACCTGCCGCAGCCAAAATTATTTGGGGCCGTTCAGTAGAGAAGCATGGATTGCGGTACACTGAGATGGTCTGTGATGGTGACAGCAAGTCGTACAACGATGTTTGGGATGTATATGGAATATGTGATGACTGTCAGAAATTTGAAAGCATGAATAAGAAAACTGTCGCATATCAGGAATGGCTAACTTCGGACGAATGCAAGAAGTGGGAGGAAAGCCACTGGATGGGAGAAGCTGATTGCAATAGAGTCAGCAAACTGGATTGCATTGGCCACGTGCAAAAACGAATGGGCAAAAATCTCATTGAACTAACCAAAAAAGCTGGCAAACTAGAAGATGGCAAGTCTGTTGGTGGGAGGGCAGGCAGACTTACAAGGCCTTGTATTGACATTTTACAAAACCACTATGGCAATGCAATTAGAAAGCATGTAGACAGATCTGCAAAAACAAGGGCTCAGGTTGATGCTGTGATCACAAATATGCAAACCTCTATCAAAGCCTCATTGTATCACTCAGTGAAACTGGAAGACCCAGAGGAGAGGCACCAGTTCTGCCCCAGCGGAACTGAGAGTTGGTGCACTTATCAGAAGAAGAAGGCTGGTGTACAAGTAGAGTTTGAAGACAGCGATCACCACTTGCACCCAGTCTTTTTGAAATTTCTTCTCCCACTTTACACTCGACTGAGTAATAAGAAGCTGTTAAAACGGTGTGTTCCAGGGTTTTCCCAGAATGCTAACGAATCCCTAAATTCACTTGTATGGAACAGGTGCCCAAAGCACAAAAAGAAAGGTTATAGACAAGTTGCGACAGCTGCAGGATCTGCCTCGCTGCAATTCAGTGTTGGTGCGAGCAGTCGCCATTCTGTAATGAAGCAGATGAGAATTCCCCCAGGGGCAAAAATGATGGCAGAAAGTGCTAAGAGAGATACAAGAAGAATAAATCAGTCATTGCTTAGGGCCACTGAAAAAGAAAAGAAATACAGGCAAGCTGTACGTAATGCAAAGGAAAGAGAAAGACTGAGACTAAAGCAAGTAGAGATACCATCGTATGTTCCTGGAGGGTTTAACGAGGAGCTAGAATGTGTTCCTAACACTAGAAAGCGACCAGCAGCTTCTAAAAACAGTGACAGAACATCAAAAAGGAAAAAGAAATGAGAAACTGGTAGCCATCAGCTAAGAATGGGCTAGCGAGAACAGAAACTGAAATATCTGTACTTTACAAGTGTTTTTTCTCCAAAACATGTTTTCTTAGAGTGATTTTGTGCCCCCGCACCTAACTCTGTGGGGATTTCATGGATTTTCTTGAAATTTTCAACAAATATTATTAGAACAATGCTCTGTGCTCCAATGATGGTTTTTTAAAATATATTGAATTCCTGAAGAGTTATGTGTTTTTATATTTTGTTCCTATTGTAACTGGGTTACCATGGCAACCAAGGTTGATAGCGCAAATCAACATCATGGGAGCACAGACAATTTCACACTGAACAAACCCTGCAAATATTAAGCAGTACATAGAATTTCCAAAGCAAAAATGTTGGGGGGGCAAGAAGGTACATCCAAAAATTTGGGCCCATGAGTCAGTAATTTGAACCCCTGATATCAATTGCCGATATGTTGGGTGGGGCCAAAATTGTAAAAATATTGTTCATTATGTTCCACAGATTTAGAAAATGTATAGTTTTATAGGGTTCCCATGAATACATTGAGCAGAATTTGCAGAACATTTGGTGGTGTCATTTGTATCAATTTACCAGACCAGATTTTTAAATAGATTCGTAAATAAAAACATTTTTAAAATATGCGGCTTGCTGTCCAAATTTTCTACCTTTCAACAACAACAACAACAACAACAACAACAACAGCAGCAACAACAACAACAACAACAATAACAACAATATTTAATTCAGTATCATTTATACATATATAGATAATTACTAGAAGGGAAATATCAGAAATGTAGATACTTAGCTAACTGTAGTACTAAACAGTTAGCTAAATATTTTCATTTTGGTTTTTGCGTTAATTTATAATCATTTGTTTATTTAGTTATTTCAAAAGTTTACAAAGTATAATGTTGTGCATTATTTTTAAAATCCGAAACTAGATCTGAGCACTGAATTATGTCGCTGAAAAGGAGTCGTTCTCCTCTGCCTCCTTCACCTCTCCAAAGTGAGACATGTGAATAAGTTGAATTAATCCCGTCCAGTGACGTCAAAAAGCTACATTTGTTTGGTCAGTTCCATTATCTGAATTCATTGTTAAAATACTGAAAACGAGTGATTCTTTGAGAATAAACCACGAGCAGCGAAAAGTAATAAAAATTGAAAAAATATTAGCAGAGCAGATTTCAGTGCTTTCCAGCCTCGGAAACCCAGGGACAAACCATCGAGCGAGCAAAAAAGCAGGGCGCATGAGTTTCGATTCAATAATTTCACTGTAAGTTTTACAACAAAAGATGGCACAAAATCGAAATGATTCTACAATAAAATATCTTTGGTATGATAAGCAAGCAATCAGTCAGGCGAGAAAAGTAGAAAAGGCGCGCGACGTCCTGCTTTTCTGCCCGTTTGCCCGCCCGACAGTCCACCCCTGGGTCTCCGAAGATGCAGCATGCGATACTTTTTCTCATGCAGAGCTCTTTGACCGGTTATAACAAAGCCCTTCTAATTGGAGAATTTCAACCTGCCCTTAACAAACGAGTCTCCACCTTCCATTTAACACTGTTCCCTCGAGGAATCTCTGTTACTGGCTCTATTCGCATGTTGACACTTTTGGCCCACTAATAACCTCTACATTTACCTCCCACAGTTTAAAACAAAAGTTTTACCCTACATTATCAATCTTTTAGAAACAAATATACACTCATCAACTTGGAAGAACAATGAATGGGATCGAAAAGTCAAAACAATGGATTTTTTTGACACAATGCAGCAACAATTAATTTTCATTCGATTGAATGGAATATGACTGTTTCTTGACTGTAAACGTGCTAAAAACTATGACTATCGATATGTGAGCTGTGATTGGTGAAACAGAAATAATGTGCATGTGTACGGTAACACAAAATACTCCCATCATTATCAAAATGCGCATTTCTTCAGATGAACCGTTACAGGAAGGACGGAATTCCAAAAGCTGTAGTTCTTCAAGCCGATGTCCTAAGTCATGGTAAACTAGCAATTTCCAGTTATCGGCACAGCGAACCTGGTTAGTACAGAGTTTTTAGACTGATTTAGTGATTTACAGTACAATGGAACGACCGAGAAATCGTTAACTAGCTACAGTGCAGTTAGTTTGTGAACGTATTTTACATCCGTCAGTCCGATATGTGGCTGATTTTACAGTTTCAAACATTGAATAAACTTTGTATATGTTGTAGAATTGGTCATAATTGCTTTCTTACTTTCAGGACCTCAGAAGCTATTCAAGCAAGCAAACTCGCGGGAACATCGAGCCACTCTGGAAGAAAATACTTTACAGTTAAAACTCTTTTATGAAAATGTCTTCAAACCTTTCGAATTGACGATAAATGTCGCATTAGTTTACTATGTTACAGGTTCTAGTAAAATGTGTCTTTACTACGAGATTGTTTCCCGAGCAATGTTTATATAAACCTTGTATAAAAAACACCAAAACATATTTGTTACCAATTATTCGCATCAGAAAATAGGTTTATCAATACTATTGGGGAACAAACTGATTTTGAAGTATTAACTCAATCTCTTCGAGGTTATTTACGTCTATTTAATTTGATTTGTTTAAAGTTGTCGCTGGAAGGACAAACTAGAAGCGAAAACATTTGCATTTACTTATCCGACCTAGTCAGCCGAAGAGTAGTAAAGACGGATGAATGAGAAACTATTTTGCAATTTAAGATTCGTATTTGTGGTTTCTTCTTATTCCGTTCGTTGTTTTAAGATTCCTTGTTTGCAGTCAAAGATTTTAGAAGGCATCTACTGTAACTGTCAATATTGTCAGGATAGTTTCTTGTTTCCAAATCATCCTAAAATCAAAACCGCGTGTTTTAATCTCGTCCATATATTATCGATTTCGAGAAAGAAAAGCTGCAGATAGATAAGGTTTGAATGATTCAAAGGTTAATTCATGTTCAAATAACATTTTCGAAAACCGAAATTCAATCTTTGTTTCATGGATCTCAGCAGCGCCCCATAATGATATTTGCAGGCGCAGGCCGCGCAGCCTCATAATGATATGCGCAGATGCAGCCCCATAATGATATGCGCATGCGCAGCCTCATAATGATATGCGCAGGCGCAGCTCCATAATGATATGCGCAGGCGCAGCCTCATAATGATATGCGCAGACGCAGCCCCATAATGATATGCGCATGCGCAGCCTCATAATGATATGCGCAGGCGCAGCTCCATAATGATATGCGCATGCGCAGCCACATGATGATATGCGCATGCGCATCCTCATAATGATATGCGCAGGCGCAGCTCCAAAATAATATGCGCATGCGCAGCCTCATAATGATATGCGCATGCGCAGCCTCATAATGATATGCGCAGGCGCAGGTCCAAAATGGTATGCGCATGCGCAGCTCCATGATATGCACGACTTATGTGGTCAGCGGAAACCACCATGAGTAGAGAAACAAAATGGCGGAAACGAATCGAAAGTGAAAGAATTTTTATGTTGAGTGCATTTTCTAATAATAAGCGCATATAGCTCTATAATTTTAAGTATTAGTCAGTTTAAGACATAGCGAGTAGATTGCACTACGATCCAGATGCTGCTGATGAGGGAAACACATCGAGTTGAATGCGTTTCATTGTCCCTGTCAGACTCTGGCCTGTCTCGCTAAATTCTGTTTGTCAACCTCGTACTGACTGTTGATCCACTGTAAGATATTATGGCGTCGCACGGGAGTAAGAGAAAGTTTGAAAACAGCAGTTACTCCCACGATGGTTATTCTTCTTTCAAGAAAGCTAAAGTTCCTGCTCAGCACTCGGGTAAGCAAATGTTAGGTGGCAAAAGGCAAAGGGCAAAGCGGTTTATCAGTTTATGCACCCAAGACTGAGTCTTATGTCTGACGCTGAGTCACCTGGAGACAGGAGTGTGGCTGGGCCATTCTATTTAATACTCGCACCTGTGTTTTGCTCAAACTCTCAAGAAAAAATATTTCCGCAACTCCTTGAACCCTGTGGATGAGGTGAAATTTTTTGCCAGAGTAGTTGGAAAACTAAGTATTCATCCTTATGAATATGATGCAGGATTGGGATTTACAGAACCACTTGATCTTGTCAGACCCTAACTCTCCTCACAACAGAAAGATGGTGTCCCGCAAGAAGAAATTAAAAATCGGTTAGGGTTAAGGTTCAGCACTTCAGGGCTGTCAGGAGTGTTAGGGGTGTCAAGGACTGACAACATCAAGTGGTGCTATAAACCAATCCTAAATCTTGCATGGTATCTTTTTTTCCACCAGTGCTGACAGAATATTCTGTCTAGTAGACACAGATGAGTCCAAAAATTACCTTAGTATAAATTCTTATCCTTAGAAAAAACCCATAGAATTTTGAGATTCAATAGATCCTCAGAAATCACATTAAATGGCTCCAGAAATGTTAATACTTTCCATTGCCAGGTGTGTAAAATGACAAGGTTCATTCCGTACATAGGGTGCAAATTGGCTGGTAAAGTCCTCTCTATACCTGGGGCCAGGGGGGGTGTATGGAAGTTGCTTCCCCCTGCCTGGGGCAATGTCATTGCCAGTGATGGGTGTATTAAGGGTTGTGAAGAACAATATTGAGGGGGTCCCGGAAGAAGTTTGATAAAAGGTATCTTTGAAACTAGCATTTCCTGCATTCCGAGTTATGTATATACTGAGATACAATCATTATTTATTAAGCTCTGTTGAAGTATTAAATGACAAATATTTGATTGAAGAAAGTGATCAAATGTAGAAGAAGTCAGATCTTGTGTTTATTTCCCTATTGCATACATGTGCTCTGAATGTAAGACAGAATATTGACATGCGATCCATAATTTCGTTGCCTTATATATAATATATATATGTCTATAATTATGACACCTTTATCCCTTGGGTTGCAAATTGGTTTGATGCTGTTTGAAGACTCCTCCTGCTAACCAAATTTGGTGTGTTGATTTACTCCACATGATTTATTACAAAGTTGGAGGAATACAGTAAAAGGTGCTATCAAAATAAGTGTGTTTTTAAATTTAGAAATGGATATAGGCTGAAGTTTTTAAGTTTAGTTCATAATGAAATACAAAATGTGTAGACAGCTACAGATACATTTTGTATGTTATTAATTTTTAAAACTTTAAAAACCAAAACGTCGACAATTATTCTGTAAAAACCCTAGTGATTAGTGCCCGTCTTCTTTTGAGGAAAAAGCAGAACAAAAACAAATCATATTTTCATATGTTAGATTTGACAGACAGTGAATCATCTGAAGATGAACTCAGCAGTCCAACAGCATCCACAGTCGCATATGCCACCTTCTTGCAGAATGACACACGAAACATGGAACACAACAGTGAGTTCTACTTGTTGTAGTTATAGATCTTTCTAGACTCCAGTAGTGGCCACTTTGTGCAATTGTAATTATAACTTATATTAAAAAATAGAAAAACATTTTTGTGTTTTCTATCAAGTTATGATAATTATTAAGAAGTCAAAGTCCTTGGACATTTTTAATTGCCAGCTGAAGTCGTGGCTTATTACGATAATCATGCTGTATCACCATTTTAGGTTTTTTAAATGTTATTTGTATTTTCTTTTTTTTTAAAATCATATCTACTTAATATATATTATTATATTATTATGTAAAGTGCTATGAATGCAAGCAATAGTGCTATATAAATGTATTATTATTATTATTAGTTTTAATTTCAGTTTTAAATTACTGATTTATAGTAAGACAACACTAAAGTTTTAATTGAAGCAGTGGTTTATAGTAAGTCGACTCACCCTTTAATAATTTATACCATTTTAAAATGTTTGCTGCCATTAGATTTGACAGACAGTGACTCATCAGGGGAGGGTGTGGTGAGTCCCCACAGTATGACGGCCCCGTATGCTGCTCAGTTTCAAGGCGATGTTGCACCTGAGGGGACCAGTGGGGAGGCAAACTACAGTGCATTTGCACAAAGGCAGATGGTAAGCAAAAACCTTATTCAGATATTAGTTTTTCATGATTTTTGTTGGTGCAAGGCCCGTTTAGTTGGTAAGAGATCATTTGAACTGCTAACCAGGAAATCCTAGGTTGAATTACCAGTGCTGCTGAGGGTCGTATTTGTGTAACTGTGTGACATTTTTTTGCAACTTCATCTGTGGACAGGGATGTTTTTGTGGAGGTTCACCGTGATTTTTCTTCACTATGGGTTTACTATGATTTAAAATTCAAATTGAACTAAAACACTACTTCTTGCCATTGATCCCAATAGATCATAACAATGGGGCATATGCCTGTGGTAAATCAATTCTCACATTAACAAAGTTTTTGTCAATTTTTGAGTGCAAGGACTCTAAAACAATTCTGTGGATTTCCCACCGTATATGTCTTATTGTTACAATCTGTTGGGAACAACAGCAAGAAGTAGCGTTTGGTTCAATTTGAATTTTAAATCATTGTCCCCTAAAAAACATGATCATTTTATAGAAAAAACTTTTGCAGATATTTTTACCTATTTATATTCTAGAAAGTTTTCATTATTTTAACTAAGATCAGTTTAAGGTCATTCCTCTGTTTTGCAATGTGTAGCTCAACTGCACATTTTCGCAAATTCATTTTTTATAGATTTTAAACTTCATACAAATTGTTTTTTGTTAAATAAACACAGATGCACTACATTTACAAACTTCTTCCAGACTAGTGAAATTTGCTTAAAAAGGGGGTCCATTGGACCAGTCGTAGCCCCTTAAAGAGCACCAGCACCCCCCCTTTTTTATTTCATTTTTGGAGTTCTCCTATTATGGTCAACAGTTGAGGAAAGTTTAAACAAAAATTTATGTTCGCTTCTATTTCGGTGGAATGACCTTAAACCTTAACCTTTTTTAAAACTACAAACACTGATCACCAAAGCAGCAAGAAGTTTCTTCTTATAAATTAAACTCTCTAGCATGACATATACATGTAAACAGAGTTTTCAATGTCCATAGCAACCTGTTATTTCTTGTGCTTCTGTCCCCTGTTAAATTTAAGTTCAAAGTCAAATGGTCTTTATGTTTGTCTCCAGGAAAGTATGGGCTACAAAGCAGGTAAAGGGCTGGGTAAATTTGACCAAGGTCGGTCTGGAATTGTGGAGGCTTCAACACAGCGAGGACGCAGAGGTTTGGGTTTCAGTGTCAGAGGGCTGGATGATGAAATCATTGAGTGGCAGGAGGAAGACGAAATTGAGACTAAAGAAAAGATTGAATGGATTCCAACTTGTGCCCTTCCCCCACCCCAAGAGGATGAGCTGGAGCAGTGGATCAAGATAGGACAGGTAGGATATCATATATATATATCTCCATGCTCTCCTTCCCTCAGGTTTCCACTGCCCTTCCCACAGGTCTCCACTCTCCTCCCCACATGTTTCCACTCCCCTCCCCACAGGTTTCCACTCTCCTCCCCACAGGTTGCCACTCTCCTCCCTGCAGATTTCCACTTCCCTCCCCACAGGTTTCCACTCTCCTCCCCACAGGTTTCCACTTCTCTCCCCACAGGTTTCCACTCTCCTCCCTGCAGATTTCCACTCCCCTCCCCACAGGTTTCCACTCTCCTCCCTGCAGGTTTCCACTCTCCTCCCCACAGGTTTCCACTCTCCTCCAGGGCTGTAGATTTCCACTCCCCTCCCCACAGGTTTCCACTCTCCTTCCCGCAGGTTTCCACTCCCCTCCCCACAGGTTTCCACTCTCCTCCCCGCAGATTTCCACTCCCCTCCCCACAGGTTTCCACTTTCCTCTCCACAAGTTTCCAGTCTCCTCCCCGCAGGTCTTCATCTTTCAGGTTTTTTAATCAGGTTTTGTTCTGGATAGTATTATACTGTAAAATGGTACCCCAACCTCTACCAACCAATTTGCACTAATAATAATAATAATAATATAATTTATATAGCGCTTAATTTATATAACATATTCTAAAGCGCTTTACAATATTCTA
>JANUFV010032227.1:0-17992 GCA_024757865.1 Epizoanthus scotinus
TGCTGCCAAAAAAAAGTGTCTGCCCCGTCCCCTTCTGCTCCGGCCCCGTACAAAAATAAATTTTGCATGGTCCCTTACTGCCCGGGAGGAAACACGTGCGCGCTCAGCTATTTATATCCGTTTGGACATCCGTATCGGCGTGATTAAAATGGCAATAGTTTAATAAACTGTGCGCCTGCATCTTGCACTTTGAGCATGTTTAACGACAAGCCATATCAAAACCAATAGAAGAGTAAAAACTAACATTCTAATTCGAACACTACGCGTGGGAGGAGAGTTTGTCTGTTTTGTTGGTTAATAACCAATGTTTACAGTTTATCAGAAAATAACCAAATAAGCCAAGCCTAGAATTCGAAAGAGTCTAGAATACATTCGTAGCAGTATCTATAGAACTCACCAGCCAGCATGCAGAGAAGAAGGATTTCTAAAGTTCTGTTCTTCATTCCTCCCGCTCGGCGAAATCGAGAAACCCTGCGTTACTGAACAAGTTGGATTTTTCTTGACGCAGAACCCTGAACACCGGTTCATCGGCTAAACAGGTACCTGAAGAGTCACATAACTTATTCATGAATATTTCACTTTTCCTGAGACTGAGGGAAGACAAACAGGTTTAGATTACAAGTCAAGATTAAAACAAATTCTTTACTGTTTACGTTTTGTATCTGTACCAGTAAAATAATTTAATATCTCTTCAAAAAACGAAGGCGAAATTAATTCCTATTAGTGCGTGTGGTATTCAGTTCATGGGATGCGATGTTTCACCAAGTGAAAAGTACTTTAAAGCCACCGGACAAGTAGATAGAGTTGAAGACCTCGACAGCATCGCGAAAAGGTCGTTTTGCTTGCATTGCTTGGACGTTAGGTTTCGGTTTTAATTTCGTTCATAAACCGTGACCAATATAATTTAGCCGCTTCATGTACTCAAAAGGTTGTTGAAGCATGAACCGTTTTCCACTTAAATGTTTGATCCTTCTGTCGTAAAATAACAAGGGTGATATGATTGAAGTTGCTCTATTAATTATATTATTTTTCCGCAATATATTGTGGTTC
This sequence comes from Epizoanthus scotinus, assembly GCA_024757865.1. Lineage (NCBI taxonomy): Eukaryota > Metazoa > Cnidaria > Anthozoa > Zoantharia > Epizoanthidae > Epizoanthus > Epizoanthus scotinus. The sequence goes on from JANUFV010032227.1 coordinate 1,051, forward strand.
AAGGTCCGTCTATTTAGCTGTCAACTGGATTAACTTATGAATTACTTTTGTTACAGGTTCATAAGCCGTGAAAGATAGTGTAATCATTTGTGACAAACAATATCTTGAAATACAGTTATGCCTTCATTTTGTTCACGATGGAAGTCGCCGTTTATAATAACCTACAAAGTACAATACATCCAATTCTTATCAACAAAAATGAGCGAGAAGTGGAAGGTCGAACGATAGTAAAATGATGTGTAAAAATTTCTAAATCCGCCTTAATGTGATAATTAATTTTAGAAGCAAAATATTTCGCGGTTGAAACTATACTTTCAAAAATATTTCGAGGAAAAAGAAAACGCCCACAGTTTCATGGAAATGTTATACTAGTTATGAAACAAGAGAGTGTTCATGTAACTTAGAATCAAATACGGTACCTTCAGCCACTTTAACTTTGGTGTTGTTCAGTACGATGATTTTAAAACAAATACACTGAGAATACAGGTGAATCATACACCTACCTAGGGGTAAAAGTAGGGTTGAGTCAGTGTGCCCATGCATTCACTATTGGTTTATAAAAGTAGACATTGACACCAGTCCAAGCTACGAAATAGCTAACACAAAGCAGTGTCAATATTCACAGCAGGATACCAATACTGTTTGGATGATATATTAGTTTCTACATGTCTAAACGTTCGGCTTGCCTGTATATAATCATATCTGGATGTGCTCCCGACTCCACGGTAGATGAACAGGGATGGGCAAAAAATACAAATAGACTGGTACGCTCGGGGGAAAACTACGATTATTCCTCGCTCTATTGCTCCAATGAACTGCAATAACATATGGTGCACTTCCGACAATATGACCAACAAGGCGATATACATTTAACCTAATCAGTTCACTGACACCGCTTAGTCGAGATATTTTCGAGAATATCTGAGAATATTTGAGTGGACAAGCTTATGGAGGATACACTCAAGACAAGGGAGTATGAAGTATCAGAAAGGGTTTAATGGAGATATGTTAAGCCATGGTATTGAACTAATGTAGGTACTTTTATATAGTAGCCACTCATTTCTATATACCAAGTATAAAACTAGAAAATGAACAACGACTATGGTTCAGTATTGGCGAGTCTGACTTCTTAGAAATTTGCTGCTAGCTTTTTATTACAATATATTCTGATAATTGAAAGTTGTGCAGTGACTGTCAAGCTAACAAACAAGAAACCAGACAAGAACGCACGAATGGCTGCGCGTGTATGCGGAACGTAGTTTGCTTAAGGGTAGAAACATTCACGTCGCTTGCACTACTGGGCCCAGTTGGTCGAATCTTAGTCAACGTTAACCCAGGGTTGAAATATGAATCCAAGATTGGGTTTACTGCATTGTACAATGAGATAGGCTGCCACATCGAGTTGACATAACTGGGTTCAGTTCTGTTGAATATTTTAATAATATTTTATAGGCAAATTTCATATTACTATGGATGAAGAAATAAACTTTAAGATTTGACTTAACCCTGGGTCAAAGTTAACCCACTGTCGAGAATGAACTGGGCCGATTGGTAAATACGGGCACTGGCACTAGCCAAACGTAGCAACCGAGACATACGCACAAACACGGCCGACTAGCGACAGCACGCACAACAATAATGGACACAACTATAAGAACACACAAACTTAAACTCGAGTATACACCGAAACAAATGAAGAAGGTACCTTTGTTGAGAGTGTGCGATAAACTCGGTTAGGACTGCAAACCGGGGCGTCTAGAGGTGACTAATTATTTGCTGCAGGGGCAGAACAAATGGATTAATGGCATGTTATTAATCAGTTATAGAAAGTGATCATATTTCATAGTCTCCGGAAAGGTACAGTGCCATTTCTGTCTTGTTTAAGGTACCTTAAGCGAAGTACGCCCACAAATACAAACATACCCCACGAGAACACACAAACCAGCTGATAAGTATATAAGTACACACACACACACACACACACACACACACACACACACACACACACGCATTCGTATCTCAAACGCTGATAAAAAGCACGTTTGTTGATCTTAAAATTAACATTTCTAACTGCAGTATTCGCGTGTGAGATAACGTAAAATGGTAATTAGTAGGGAAGTGCCGAGATAAATAATTCACGTGAAACCAAGCAGCACAAACATAGCGAGTCTGGCGTAGGTTAGGTGCCTGTCTACAGTTTCTAGCTGGGCACATGGATCAGGTCGATCTCGTTTCAGTACTCACCACAGGCCACGAGTCAGAATTTCGCCTCTGTCTCTGCATCGTGTTACGATTGTGCTGCACATGCGCTTCGCGAGATGGCCACTATTAAGGTTTCATCAGATATTACGGCCCGAGTGTAGACCACTAGGGGCCTCTTGTTTGCTAGCTATGTTTAGTATAGGCCGAAATTTTCCATTCGAACATCAGCGCATGCGCGTTGTGTTTGCCGATCAGCCACTGCGACTGAGGCTGCCACCTGCGTGGTACCATGACAAGTTATTTCTGCTAAACTGATTGTTAGGAAATGATCTGACTCTGAAAACAAGCATCATGTATTCTCTGGCCTTATATGTATTTATAGTTGTTGAAAAATGTCTTAAAAGTACACATATATCTGGACACTTGTTGATAATCTAAAGTTCAAGAGGTCATTGGCCAGGCCAGGTAGGGAGTGATTTAAAACAAAGTTGTTGCTCTCACGACTGATGTCTGTCTGTGTGACAAGGACAATGGTAACTTGTTTGAAGAGATGTTCTGATGTCGTTGTTTATAAAATGTACTGTATACTAGTATTATTGTTATGTCTATGAAAGGGATATTCGTGTATGGCTATAAGCTATCGGTATCAGTACAATTTTGAACTTTAACCTATAGATAACGGCGACACTGTTAACATCTAGATATATCGTCTGCTACACGAAATGTTTACTTTGCAGCCACAGAGCTGAGGGGAAGATATTCTGCTGTGGCATAAACTACTTGAGGTTTTAAATTCAGCTTTGAAAATAATAATGGTATATTACAACAGAAATATTTAACTAAAAAACGAAGTTAGATATTGTGTCACTTATACAGAACTTCTCAGCTCGAAATCTAAATTTGGGGCTAGAAGAACTTTACATTATATGAACTGATCTCGTTGGTTAAAGCGAAACTACGCTCAAGTCACTACTGTATACTCAACTGAGTACTTTAAGAGAATATACATCGTCTGCAGAAACACCATAAGACATTTTGGTTCTTGTACAAGTCGCTTTATGTCTCCTGGGACTCACCGCCATTTGGAAAACATGGCGGCTATCATATACCCTTTAATGTGGGTGTTTCAGTGACAGTAACATGATGTAGCATTTTATTGAAAGTTCTAAAGACCTAAACTTCCAACTGATGAAACAAGCCGGCGCTTCGTGAATGCAAGATCCGAATTCGTGCCCGGGGTGGTACCCAGAGTAGTGAACAACACCCGTTGTACAGTAGACATCAGTAAAGCCAGCCGCGGACAGAAAATCGGCTAGTATGAGGTAGTTCCCGACAAGAACCCGACAAAAAAAATTGTCGGCCGTCAGGTTCTGACATGTTTGATCTCAACGTCGGCCGATAAATTGTCGCCTAGTGTGGTGGGAACAGAGCCTGCTACGGCCAATGGGGAAAGGGTATTTCATCACGTGAGTGCAAAGCATGAATTCAATGTGGCGGATCGCGGAACAGCTTGAAGTGAAAGATCATGAGCTTGCAAACTCCCAAAAAAAAATCGGTTAGTGTGTGGTGATGTACGGGCCCGATATATTTAAATAAGACAAAAAAATCGGCTAGTGTGTGGTGAGCTACGGGCCCGATATATTTAAATGGGACAAAAAAATCGGCTAGAGTGTGGCTCACTAACAAATTGTAATATATAAAACTATCAAAATAAGTCCCCTGTCTTAAAAAAATAAACTCAATTTATGCTCAGGTGTCTTAACTAATGCTCGACGGACTCTTAACAGTGTTTCCCAACCGCTTTTCAGACCATGGCAGCATTGAAACTAAATGTGTTGCTGCTGAGCGCTCTATCAAACCTGGTATTCCAATCAATATCCGGTCAGCTCGTAGATGGGTACGAATATTTCAGGGAGTCCGCTGACCACTATCAAGAGCAGACTCGACACCACATGGAGCACGTGAAACAAGCCGACGAGACGCACCACGAGCACCAGCACAATTACCACGAGCACTATAACGAGAACTTCCACGACGCCATGGAGAGTCAACAGGAGAGCGTGGAGGATTCAAGTGAAAAGTTTGAGGACGACCATGAGAAGCATTACACCGACTCACTCGGGGCTGGCAGGCGGAGCTCGATTCGAATCAAAGGTAACGCAAAGGAACAAAAACTAAAGTAAAATATGGAATTGAGGATGGTATAACATGTGCTGTGATTGGCTAACAGTGTCTTCTTTAGTCACGTGATAAACATACCGCAAAACCATGTTGAATAGTAAAGCTATACATGTGCGCATGTCTGGGCAATATTGAGACCCTACGGTGTACGTTTTCAATTTGAAACGGCAAAAGGCAAGCTGCTTGACAGTCACGCAAGTGGCTAGCACGTGACCAGCGTCACGCGTCACGTTTGTGGTGTTTTCCTGATGTTTGTCTTAACGTGAGTCATTTACCAGTTCTCCTTAAATGTCACGTCATTTCACGTATGCATGCTACAGTTTATCTATTTTAACTAACATTGATGTAAATTTTAAGATCGAAGAAACATTTTTTGGTTTGCGTTTTTTTCATTTGAGCGTTAATTTTCCATAATAACGTAGTCTAGTGAAGACAAGTGAAGGCTAGTGAGGTCTAGCGAAGGCTAGTGAGGTCTAGTGAAGGCTAGTGAAGGCTAGTGAGGTCTAGTGAGGTCTAGTGAAGTCTAGTGTAGTCTAGTGTAGTCTAGTGAGGTCTAGTGAAGGCTAGTGAGGTCTAGTGCGGTCTAGTGAAGGCTAGTGAAGGCTAGTGAAGGCTAGTGTAGTCCAGTGAAGGCTAGTGAGGTCTAGTGAAGGCTAATGTAGTTTAGTGAAGGCTAGTGAAGTCTAGTGAAGGCTAGTGAGGTCTAGTGAAGGCTAGTGTAGTCCAGTGAAGGCTAGTGAAGGCTAGTGAGGTCTAGTGAAGGCTAGTGTAGTCTAGTGAAGGCTAGTGAAGGCTAGTGAAAGCTAGTGAGGTCTAGTGAAGGCTAGTGTAGTCTAGTGAAGGCTAGTGTAGTCTAGTGAAGGCTAGTGAGGTCTAGTGAAAGCTAGTGAGGTCTAGTGAAGGCTAGTGTAGTCCACTAGTGAAGGCTAGTGAAGGCTAGTGTAGTCTAGTGAAGGCTAGTGAAGGCTAGTGTAGTCTAGTGAAGGCTAGTGAAGGCTAGTGTAGTCTAGTGAAGTCTAATAACATCTAGTAAAGTACAGTAAAACGAAGCAATTTAACACGAACTAATATTATTTTCTTTTCTTCATGTCAGGAAATCCTGAAATCAGTCCCAAGAAGGCAAAATCATTTCTGCGCCAACATGACTCGAGGACATTGCGGAAAAATTTAAAGAAGAAGGCGACGAAAATACGGATGTCTTAAAACAGTTGAAAAAGCGCAAAAACGCGATATTGCAGTTAATTTAACACATCACGCAATAAAATTACAGTATCTTTGTACAGGATAACGATACATGCTAAGTGTGTCACACTTGTCGGATTGGAGGAAGGTGTACAGCGAGACTCTTGTCATAATAATGCCTGTTTTGATCCCTAATCACTTGGGGTACATCAGCAAACGTCGTAGCGTTAGATACGCGATGTTTGGCTACTATTTCAGAGACCAGTCTTGCTTTGTATATTTTCCAACGTTGATTAACCAAGAAGCTGTCAAAGATTTGTTTTCGGCTTGGGAACTGTTCCATGAATTCGCATTTCATCTCCACTAGCTTGCGTCCACGGTCTCGCCTGTTCAGCACTGTTTTGGCTACCAAGACTAACTCCACCTGAAGAGAAACAGAACTCTTCAATTGGTCAAATAATTGATTTCTTTACTCACTGCGCGGGTCCAGCAATGCAAGCCGTAAAAAGATAAACCAATAGACTCAACTCAGCACAAAATTAAAGCAAGCCCGTGGGGGAGGGGGCTCGAAGGGTTCGAACGACCCCCTGGAACTGCAATTTAAAGACGATTGGAGTGAAATATGTAGTCACTACTCTCTTTTGAGTTTTGAGCCTACACAAACGAACTCCTTTAAACATAACCCAGCTACAGGACGACAAAGATAGTTCGGTTACTGGAATCTTGAAGTGAAAACACAAAATTGATCAACTTGTTAAACTCAATTATCCCGTGAAATCAGTATGGTTTGTCAGCCTTTCTTCATTGTCCACTTTTCGCTTGATCGCAATGGCCTCAGGAATTGAGACAATCTGAACTGGATATAAGCTTATATACTAATCATTTGAACACAGCTTGGAGCCTGTGAAGTGTCGTCAACATGTTGCAAGTTATATACAAAGTTGATAGAGTTTATATGTTAATATATATTTTATGATTCTATTTTTGAATTAAATAAATAAAATAGCTGGAGTTGAGCAAGTGACAGACTACGCATAACCAGCATATTTGTATACATATATTGTTTAAATATTTCACCGAGCGTCTGCATGGGCATGGGCAAGGGCACGAGCATTAACTGACAATGGTATACGTACAAGAACAAGAACAAGAACAAGAACAAGAACAAGAACAAGAACAAGGGCAAGAGCAAGGGCAAGAGCAAGGGCAAGGGTAAGAGCAAGGGTAAGGGTAAGGGTAAGGGCAAGGGCAAGGGTAAGAGCAAGGGCAAGGGCAAGAGCAAGGGTAAGAGCAAGGGCAAGGGCAAGGGCAAGAGCAAGAGCAAAGGCAAGGGTAAGAGCAAGGGCAAGGGTAAGAGCAAGGGCAAGGGCAAGAGCAAGGGCAAGGGCAAGAGCAAGGGCAAGAGCAAGGGCAAGGGCAAGGGCAAGGGCAAGAGCAAGGGCAAGGGCAAGGGCAAGGGCAAGAGCAAGGGCAAGGGTAAGAGCAAGGGCAAGGGTAAGAGCAAGGGCAAGAGCAAGGGCAAGAGCAAGGGCAAGGGTAAGAGCAAGGGCAAGGGCAAGGGCAAGGGCAAGGGCAAGGGTAAGAGCAAGGGCAAGGGTAAGAGCAAGGGCAAGGGTAAGAGCAAGGGCAAGAGCAAGGGCAAGGGCAAGAGCAAGGGCAAGAGCAAGAGCAAGGGCAAGGGCAAGGGCAAGGGCAAGGGCAAGAGTAAGGGCAAGAGTAAGAGTAAGAGCAAGGGCAAGAGCAAGGGCAAGAGCAATGCCTAGCAAGAGCAAGGCTAAAAGCACGAGCGAATACAAATACAAGAAAGAGGGCGAGTTCAAGGACAATGACATGGACAAAGACGAGAACGAAGGTGAGAGCGATTGTAAAACCAAAGAACAGGACCCACAACTGAAGCAGATCTGGGATGAAAATAAGCCATAACTCCAGGCAGTTTACCTTTCCATCAGATACGAAGCTAGTTTTTGTCATGTCTTCACCAACACCAAAGTACTCGCCCTTCTCCAGAACCTGAGCCACCAGGAAGTACGTCTTCAAGGATTCATTTGTACCCAGCTTGAAATCCTGGACTATTTCCTTATTCTTTCCGACAGGGGGGAGGCTAAGTAGAACTTGTCCCGTGTGTAGCTCTTTTGCCACAAAGGTCATCTCTTTCACCACACGGACCGCACCAGATTTGATGAAGTACACAAAGTCGCTGGGTTCTCCTGTGTCTCTAAGTATTACCTGCAGAAAAAGTTTAGAAATATATCTTTATTTAGTGGCTGTTATTAACTTGACTGAAAGCGGAAAACATCTCGTGCAAACGAAACCTAATAGTTCTAATAGCATGCTTTTTTAAAAGCTGTCTTGAGAAACAAACACTATCATGATCAGTTACATTGGACGATTCTGTTGACGAGCCGATGATTGGGTTAGTTTTCTAACGTGAAACCGATCGTGTCGCCGATCGTGTCCCCGGCCCCTGGTAACTATCAAATTATATGTACATTGGGTATTGCGCGGTTACCTAGGTTCGCCGCTCGAGGTCTTCGCCGTCCGCCATTTTGAAAGAAACTGGTGAGTAGGCGGGAATGCAGACGAGGCTCTAACATACTGCCGTATAACCGTACTCGCTTAGCACTTTGGCGGCAATCTGCTCTCAGAAAGATATTTGATATGGTACAAACTGAAGGTGTCAAGTAATGTTAACAATATCAAGTTTAATTATTACTAAAGAAAAACAAGAAGCACCTGAATAAAAATAACTTGTTCTCCAATTCATTTCAGCTCAGACTTGATTCATTTCTTTATAACAGTCAGCGTAAAATGGCGAAACCGATGCGACTTTAGCAAATTATCTTAAATAAAAATAGCACTGAATAGAATCGACGGGTTTTGCAGCAACATATGACATTAAAGGGAAGGAAGTTTCTACCCAAGTCCCAGAGGAAGTTTCGATTGAATTTAATAGAATCTTGACAAAGGTATCTGACGTGAAATGTTTAGGGTCGGCGTTTGCATTCTGCTCGGCTGTCAATATCAGTGCTTGATAAAGGAAATAAACATTTTGAAAAACTAAATTAAACAATTATAATAAACGAAGAGCAAAGTAACGGTTTGAACTTGTTCAGCCGCATAGTTTGGGAGGAGGTCAAGTTGAGACCCAAGTGACAGGAATACTCCGTCGAAGTCAGGGATCTGCTCAAAATCCATCTTTTCTTGGCTCAATTCTTGTCCTCAGGTACTGTTTTCATCCATCGCAAACAGTTCTTTGAAGGATCTAGTAAAACGCGAACGGTATACAATAAGACACTGACATTGCCATTTTCAATATAAAAAGCCATATCCACAAAATTAATTTAATAAAATAGACTATTCATTTATAGAGAAAAGGGCACTTGATTTCGATTTAGGTGTCACAGGAGTAGCTGTTATGACATTCTTAATGTGACAGTTCCTTTTCGAGCTCCCTCGCGAGATCCGGTTTCCATTAATGCATTCAGCACACAACCACTTTCTGCTGTTCCAAAAGTAAACTAACCGATGGAAAACAGAAAATAGAAATGTAATTATTTCTTGAAAATCAGCCAGCCTAAAGAGAAAATAATTCAAAGGGTTCATGTACAAAATGTTCACACAAAATTCACTCATTTGAACGTAAAAATCACGTACTTCTACAAATGAATCCTTTAACGGATCATTTCCAGAGATAATCAGTAATTTTATTCTTAAGTTCGCCCTTTGTCAACAAAGTCCTGTCTCCTACGCAAAATGTAATATTTCGCGTTAGCATGTTGATATGCCTGTTAAGAATGTGACAAATCATTAAACAGTTCTTTTTTGAGTGACGCGGCACCTGTTTCGTGCTGTCATGTCCTTATCATATTGTGTTGGCGATTTAGGCTACAAATCTGTTCCTATTTGCATATGGCTTTAACAGCTCTCGCGAGTTCATATTGTTGTCATTTCACAAAGGTTCGATACCAGAAAAGAACTCAAGACCAGAGTAACTTTGGAACACAGACTTCGCGTGAACTAAGAGAAAAAAACAACAAAGCACAACAAACATGACTTCTATTACTACATTTGATACGAAGGTTGCCAGTAATTTGTCTTTCCAGTCAAATTTAACTGTTCCAACACCACCTAACCCGATGGCTTTAGCATGTCAGAAGCAAACTTCGCCACCTCACATTGCTCAAGCTATTTTCCTGATTTGTATCGTTGTAGTCACATTATTGGGAAATGGAAGCGTATGTCTTACTGTTTGCCTCAACCGAAGTCTTCGAACGTTCACCAATCTTGTGGTTGTATCGCTCGCTGTCTCTGATTTAATGGTCGCAACTCTCTCATTGCCGTTTCGTATTCATCAAACCCTGCACAACCTTAACTGGTGTTTAAGCGCGGGATTTTGCCAGTTTTGGATCTCGGCCGATTTCCTGTGCTGTTGCGCATCAATATGGAACTTGGCGCTCATTTCGGTGGACCGTTTCCTTGCCACGAAGTACCCACTCACCTATCATCACTATATCACAAAACGGAATGCTATTTTAATGGTGTTGTCCGTGTGGATTGTTTCAATACTGGTCGCCTCTTTGGGTCTGTTTAACTGGACAAACTTCGGTGCTCAAAACGTTCATATTACAAACGGCTGCGCAAAGGTTGACAGGTACTTTTACACCTTTGCATCAACTGCGGGATTTTTTCTCCCGTTGTTAGTGATTATCTGTGCGTACTCGTACGTGTTCCATATAGCAAGTGGGCACACGCGGGCCATCGCTCGCGCAACCGTTCCCGCTTCGCACATAGTGGCGGGAAACATGAAGGAGAAACGTCAGGCGTTAACACGAGAAATCAAGGCAGCTAAAACACTGGCAATTGTGGTGGGAGTTTTTACCGTTTGCTGGTTTCCATTTTTTGTGATTGTGGTGGTGCGGTTGTGGTGCGAGTCGTGCGTCAAAGAAGAGACGAACCCTAAACTAAAGGAAGTGTACATGTTCTTAAACATAACGTTTGTCTATACCCTGCCCGCCATAAACTCCGCATGCAACCCTTTTATTTATGTTATTTTCAGCAAAAAGCTTCGACATGCTTTTGTCCGAGTGTTCCGAAAGTTCTTAAACCGTATTTGGGAATGTGCTGGGTTACCAGAGAGACAGACCGGGCGAGCTAGGGGGGTGAATGTGAGCAACGCGGCCTACATTGGACCAGGATCGGTAACCGCGCTTGACTTCTAAAGACGAACAATATCTGGAGATTTAACCGAACTTGGTACAACTGTGATATTTTCAGAAGAGAAAAAATTGGATCAGTAGGAACAAGACAAGAAACAGGCGTTATTATATATGCGCTGATTTTAGAGTTAAAACAAATTGAAATTGTGAGCGAAAACAAGACACTACCAACACGATTGGAGGCAAAACAGTCAGCAACTCAAAACCAAAGAAGTGCATGGAATCAAAAATAGAACAATGCTTCATTCTATGAACATAAATCTCGCAGTCTCTCTAAAGTTCCCATTGCGACGCAACGCGCCCAAGAACAGTCGAAAAACAATCACAAACATTATTGCTAACAATACAGAAAAGTATAGAAGCACCTGTTTAGTTAGCTTGTTGTTTGCGCTACGCTGAATATGGAAACAGGCTTAATCATTTGGACTGAACACCACCAAAATTCAAATAATCAACTTCAAACCGCATCTCTGTAGTGTCACAAAGACAAAAATCAAAACCAAAACGTAAAATTTTGAATTGGCGTCAAAGACACAGCAACATGAAATGGCTGGTGAAGAAATGATCGGTTTGGCTTCACCCACGGTGAAAATAAGGCAAAATAAGTATAGTTCTTTACCGAATCATATCAATACTGCACAAATTGAGTCCGATAGAGTAGAATATCCGCCTTGTGCTCAGTGTATGAGAGCGCTAAACACAGTATAAAATATTCACTACATAGTTTTAACTATTGCAATCAGTATTGTATCATTGTTTTAAAAAAATATTTTATTGTTTTGTGTTATTCTATTATGTTATCTCAAGTAATGACAGCGAAACAGTTTGTCTTGGTCAGTTGGCAGATTCTATTGAAGAAATTTAAGGATATTAAGTTACCATGAAGACATATCTTTTATATGACAAAGTGTTAACAACGGATATAGGCGATCGCTAAACCTTCATATTTTGGCATCTAGTCCCGATTGAATGACATTGTCCTGCATAACCGAGTGACAGACTCTATCTTACTCTGAATGAGTATATTTTTAAAATGCTACTGTCTGGTATTTTAAAATTTGTAAAAGAAAGTGAAAAGGCCGAAACAAGATTGATTTGTACTTGTCAGGGTCAGAACTCGTGGTCAGTGTTCTGAAAATACAGACAATTTAAACCCAAATACTAAAATTAGACGAACTTGGAGAATCACACCAAACACAACAACTTTTTCAACAACAAAACATAAATAAAGTAATAATAATAATAATAGCGAAAAACTTCTTACGTAAACCCGAAATGCATTCAAACACTTTTGACAACTCTGCTGGCTTCCGCGGCGATGCTGACACCCCCGGCATCTACAACGGCCAATAAATGACAACCGCACAAAACATCAGTGTCGAAAAATAAAAATTCAAAATAATGTTGTTTGGCAATACAGAACAATATTTTCAGATGTAATTTGGCTGGAAAGTTTCTGGTCTTTCTTCGAGTACTTTCAGGTGTAATAAATAATAAATACTCTTATACGAAAGTGCAAATGTTACATATCATTATAGACATTATATGTAAAAATAAACATATTTTATGTATTGTATGAAAGAATGAAAATTAAATTCTGAAAGAATCGACTCTAATGAAGTGGTTTGTACGCTTCGGAGAGTAAGCCAGGCAAATTGTGGATCAATCAACCGAAAAGTTGATGTATTATGTTATTCGTCGTGAGGGGAAAGGCTTGAGCTGACGTTTTAAGCGATAACCCTTGGCCAGAGCAAACAAGTTCTACGAAGGGCTAGCGCTCGGAACGTCAGCCCGAACCTTCAACCCTCACGGCGAACAAAATATCAGTTTATCAATTAAAAAACTGCGAAAATGTAGTCAAATAGAATAGAATATAGGCTTTTATCCCAGTATGTGAGAATACTAAATACAATCGGTAAAAATAAACTACACAGTTTTAAAACAATGTCATTTTATCTGAAGTAATATATTTAAGCGTTTATCTTGGTCAGTTGGCAGATTATAATAATGTGGCCAAGCATTAAACATCTTACAGTAGAAATTTGACAAAGTGTTGAGATATAATACACACAAACACTTGTGGAGGTAGAATCAATTTAAAAAAATGGATTATTTATTCCAGTTTTATAGTGGTATACTATCGAAAACACAAAATATTTCAGTGCTTATTTACGAAATCACCGATTTAATTAAACATGAATATGCAGTTGGTCATTTGCAAATAATCTGGTGTATGAACTTGAAACACAGGAAATTATCATTTACAAAGAGATCTATTTATGACAGATAATATGAACTATTTACTAATACATATATTTACAAAGCCAGATATCAATATAATCTTAAAGAATTGAGTCGTTTAGGATCGACTTAATAGTATACATCATTGTATGTAAAACTTATCATACTGAACTGAATAGAACAGAAAGTTGGCCATGTAAAACTGAGAAAGATTCGAATACCGAAAAGTGTCAGCTGGAATAATATTTCGTTGTTAAACTGATCAGTGAGGAGGTCTTGACGCAAGTGTTTCAGTTGCATCGTTACGGATAAAGATAAAGATAAAGATAAGTTCCTTTCCGATGCTACGGTAATGCTCGTAGTACTGCATCTCTTAATAACATTTGATTTGCCATTAAAGTTGAGACAAAGGTTCATTAGTGGCTTATTCTGGTTTTGTTGTTGTTTTTTCCTTTTTTGTTTTTGCTTTTTAGAGATTTAGAGAAAGCGAGTATTTCTCTAAATCTTTAAAAAACATAAAAAACAAAACTAAAAAAAACTAAAAAAGCCATCAAAGAACCCTTGAATTGAGACCATTTTCAGGTAGAATTACCTTGCACCAATTGGTTAAAATTTTGTTGGAATTTGTCATTTTAAAAAGATGATTTGCAGTGCATATCTCAAACCTCAAACAGTCAAAAGGAAACTTCTGTAATGGACTTCCACAACGCGGTTGTTATTCCCCATATAGAGAAAGTGAGGGAAGGGGAGGTTGGGTCATAAAACTCAGGGGGTACTTCCATAAACCTTTATACGGGGGGGGGGGGGCTCCGCCCAGAGTCCCTTAACCTTTTATGTACCCCTTTTGGTCAAAAAGGCAATCCTTTAGAATACCTGCACCCAAATTATGGAACCCTTTCATGTACCTAAAATATAAAATGCTGCCCATTTCAGTATATAAGACAGTCCACAATTTTTTAATGTTGTAATCACAAAACACAAACATATTGATGAAATTATGCTTTGACAAATCGAGAAACGCGTCTCTTTATCTTTTGAACAACACAGACCAGCTGTGATTGTCGAATATTTGGAAATGCCCTTTTCAAGACCTAAACGACAAATTTCCCGACCCTTTTATATAATTCGAGCACGAAATGCCTACCCATTCATATACTTCCAGTGCGGAAAAGGTACCTCTTCCAGGCGGAGCCTCCCCGTATGGCCCACTATAGAGTCGAGTCCCCCCCGGCATAAAATTGCAGTTCTGATGTTCCAAAACTGAATGTCGCCGCAAAAATATGTTTCAACTCATCGTTCATTGCTGATGTATAATGCTCCTCACGGACCTACAAATGCATATATATTCTAGGAAACAAAAACTCATAAGTATTGAGGGTTCACAGAGTACAGAACAAAAGTATTAACAATTGAACAACACGTGAGAATCACCAAGTTGTTTATCTTTTTAAAACAGATAAGCCAGTTAATGAGTTCTGTGTTGCCTCTGAAATGACGCCGATGTCAAATGTTAAACATGAATCAATACTTAAACGTATATAATTATCAAATAACGCTGGCATTTGAATATCTTAGCTTTGGAGTGGCCAACAGTCGGTATATTTTGTACACATTTCATTAATTTCAGTTTATTTTTAAAAATACGTTTCCCTTTGTGTTTAGACGCGAAACTCGTTCTTGTGAAGTCTAAAAAGCGTCCATTAGTGATTATAGGGAATTGGCTAAAGACCGCTCTCCCTCGTGCGAGAGGTAGTATTTAGACCATAGGATGATTTATACGGCCAGATCTGTTTCTAAAGAATAGGGCTATTTCTGCATGAATTCATTAAAAAAAATTTTGCCTAAAGTTTACCTTTCGGCTTAACGCTTGACCCTGGCGGAAATTGTTCATTTCAAAATTGTCAGTTTCCAATGGTCGTATTTTAAAAACGAAATCCTAGAATTGATCAATTTTAAAATTAATCAAAAACTCTCGCTTCGCATTGCCATGAAAAACGAACATTGCAGCTACGACGAGGATGCTAGAAATGTCTGTTTGGGTCCGCGCGCTAATAATCGCTATCAAAATTTATTGTTTTTCAAACAGGTTGTGTTTCAAACCTCCAGCTTAACTCTCTGTTTCGAAACTACATTACACAAACACGAAATCAAACTTTCTAGTCTGAATAAAAAATGAATACAAAACTTAAATCTAAATGCTATTTATGGACGAGAGAAATGTGTCAACTAATTTCCTTTAAAACGCTTTTGAAAAATATACCAGCTGGCCAGAGGCAGCTTTGACAACATTGACAAATAGGTTTTTTGGAGCAGCACTTCCTAAGCAAATATTCTTGAATTATATGGAAATGTCTTCTTCGTTTGCATTTAAGTCTGACATATCTAGCAGAAAACGAAAAAAGGTAACCTATTAATGATGATGGCTTTTTGATTTTTTCTTGTTTCAAAAAAGTATATAGGTCGCGCAAACCAAACTAACTTGGGCTAGAAGCATGTATTCTACATACAGAAATATGGATATTTTAAAACATCAGCGAATCCAGGCTGTCAAAGCTCACAAGGTTCTGTTAATAGGTCCCTTTTCCCGTGTCCATGTAACCACAATTTAGAAAAGCCAATATACATTCTAAGTCTTACAGTTTTAATATAAACTGGTGCCGCTATAATTTTGAAAACACGTTCACTCAAATTTAACTAGTAAAATATACACCTTTTTAACTTGTAACAATACCGCAGACAGATCTATTGTGAACACATGAAATAAATAATATGAACGACAAAGATCTGCAAAGGAAAGTGAAGGCCAGAGAGTGAAAGAGAGTAAAAATATTCTTGTGGCAAATATTAGTTACATCCGTTGCATATTCAGTTCTTAGACGGTCGGTCCGCTTGGACAACAAACGTCGACGAGTCTGCGATTACTCGCCCGCTCCGAGAGTAGTTCAAATTTCTAATTTGCCATAGTTCATAAAATGTAACACTGTGTGATTACTAACCTTGTTGATGGAACAATTCAATACTAGTGTATTAGTTTGAAGCCTACATTTTGAAGGAAAGGTATGCTAGAGATTATGGGTCTGTGTGTGAGAGAGGGGAATAGAAATCTATCATAGGTCTTTGCATGAGGAATGCGTGGGTCTATGTGTCTTTGTGAGGGAGGAGTATAAAAATCTATCATAAGTCTTTGCATGAGGAATGCGTGGGTCTATGTGTCTTTGTTGGGGAGAGGTATAAAAATCTATCATAGGTCTTTGCATGAGGAATGCGTGGGTCTATGTGTCTTTGTGAGGGAGGGGTATACAAATCTATCATAAGTCTTTGCATGAGGAATGCGTGGGTCTATGTGTCTTTGTGGGGGAGAGGTATAAAAATCTATCATAGGTCTTTGCATGAGGAATGCGTGGGTCTATGTGTCTGTGCGAGGGAGAGGTATAAAAATCTATCATAGGTCTTTGCATGAGGAATGCGTGGGTCTATGTGTCTTTGTGAGGGAGAGGTATAAAAATCTATCATAGGTCTTTGCATGAGGAATGCGTGGGTCTATGTGTCTTTGTGAGGGAGAGGTATAAAAATCTATCATAGGTCTTTGCATGAGGAATGCGTGGGTCTATGTGTCTGTGCGAGGAACGGAGCCTATCAAAAGAGACCATACCCTCGACGTGTATAGGCGAGTGCTAGCCGCTATACATTAAATTGAACAGCTCCCTCCATGAGTTGTACGTCATCCAAACGCTTTTGTGCGAGAAGCACTTTTCATGAAAAACTGCCGAATAAAATGTTTTAAAAATTTCCAAGGGGGTAATATCTAGTATCAATTATACCTAAAAATACTCCGGTCAAAGTAAAATACTCCGGTCAAAGTAAAATACTCCGGTCAAAGTAAAATACTCCGGTCAAAGTAAAATACTCCGGTCAAAGTA
>JANUFV010032228.1:0-11547 GCA_024757865.1 Epizoanthus scotinus
TGAACTTCGTGATCCACTGGTCAGCATCCTGACGTCCCTGATGAGACATCCGGGCGATCTGCACCCACTTCCCAAAGCTTACTCGGAACCACTAGAAACCAGGTAAGTAGAACATGTTTATTTTCCCAGCTGAGAAGATTCTAGTAGCATTTGCTCACATACATGTAGTGATCAAATGCAACTATTAATTATATATTTGTATTGTGTAGACATCACATAATTTATCTTAATGCATTGTTTGCGTATGTTTTGCGTGGAGTAGTGATAGGGTTTCTCAGTTGATGGGATGTATTTTAAATATAAATATATTCCATTTTTGGATTAAGTGGGCAAGTTAGTTTGTTTGTGTCCTCCCAGTTGTGCTATACGTTTTAAGACTATTTTTTGTATTTTATTAGTTTTAACTTGCACAACAAAATAAAGTATAAAGTTAACGAAGCAACGTTTTAAAGTGATAACCTTTAGGAAGCCTATTGGTGTATGAAATTAAACAAATTGATGTGTATAGTTTTGCACGAAGTGTTCTTCAGATTACAATATATCAACTTATGTGGATGTAGAGAGCTGACTGACCTGGCGGTTATTATTGGAACCTGTCAGCCAACACGCCGAGTTGAAGAGTCTCCCTTGAGTAGCCTTCCAGTTACCGTTATACTCGGTGGATGCACTGAGAGCATTATCTCCCAGGTCCCTGCTCTGCAGACCCAAACCCTTCAGACACTTCGGGACAGCTGGTGCAGCAAAACCTAAGACGAAGAAATTGTGTGAAAATGGTAAAAAGGACAGCGGCACATACATAATTATAGCTTGTATAGCAGGCCCTCGTTTTGGGCTGATATTTTATTTCCGTCGAAGTCCACACACAAAGCTACACAGTTTAATATATAATTATTTCAGTAAGTAAATGCCAATACAAATTCAACAAATTTTACGGGAGCAACCAAGTGATAAAATGTCAACAATTACAAGTCACCAAGTGAACAGCAATAAATAGAAAACATTTTCACAACAATACATTTTACCTTATTTAAGAATGGCTTGTTAGTCCGGGTGGTTCAAAGTTCTCAAACCCAGTTCGCGGAATGGGAAAACGTGAACTGAACAAGTGTCTGACGAGTTTCTACATTTCAGTACGAAAAATGAAGTGTACTACAATACATGTTCAATAAAGTATTTTAAAATACAATTCGTACTGCCATTGATCAATCGTTTTCTTTTTAAATTACGAAAAGGGAATGAGGCGAGAAGGTCAGATGAGGGCCTGCCCGAAACGCCCATTATTTTGAAATCTGCCCGATTTTGAATGAACGAAGCAGAATCGCGTATCGTTCTGCACACGAAATCGAGCATGACGTAATGTAGTTCGGTTAGATTTAGTTTGGGGGTCTGGGTAGCATTATATAATGTTTTGAAATCGAGTTAATGACAGCGAATGGCCTATACGTGGTCTAATTGTCAGAGCAGCTAACTGTGGAACCAAAATATATTTACATTTAATCACTTTTACATGTCATAATATTATTTAAGGACAGCAAAAGTATGTTTACATACATTTAATAAATATTAAAATAAGATCAAGCAAAATGATTTTTAGTGCACAAACTAAACAGACTATATGTGAGAATGAAAATCAAAAAAATGGCAACGAAGCCTAATAGAAACTTTGGAGCTTAAACTTTTTCCTCCCTAAACTAGAAAATCAAGATTGAAACCAAAAGTTTGTAATTATTTAAAACAATTATCGGTTTTCAATAAGGTAGTCCTTGAATGATTTCTTAAAATATTTGGCAAAGATGTTATCTCAGAAGGTAGAACGTTCCATATTTTAGGACCTAGATGCAGGATTGTGAACTGTTTGATATTAGTTTTACAGTTATGAGGTCTATAGTCAGCGACATGTCTCGTGTTGTAGGTATGAATTTCTCTATTTGTATAAAAGAGTTTATGAAAACTGTCAGGCAGAAGTTGCCTTGGTAGAGGCGCTATAAATGTAACGTGCAGTATTACCTGTACGACATCCATAGAATTCTGTTCTAGTACAAATTCCACCTTGAAACTCAAGGGGGATAATTCGGACAAACTTGGCAACGACTGCTGTCAATATCTTGTTCTTGACAACGCTGGCGGCATCTGTGTTACCAGTGAACTCCTTGGTGAAGCGATAGAGAAATATTTTTATACAATAAACACGATATAACGCGCGCTGTGATTGGTCTATAACTGTGATCTATTTTTGAACAGACCATAAAATGACGACATGGTGTCATGCCACTGTTTCTCTATTTGTGTTTCTTCAAAGCTCTTTCCACTCGAATCTTTTTTAAGCTTGTTTCAATATAAAGTTGTTTGATTATTGTATAAAACAAATAGATTCCATTTTCCGTGCGTCTGTTTACTAATAGATTTTCAAATGACGCCAAAACACGGCGAGAACGCCTACGGCTTGTGGGCCACTTCGCACTGGTTCTATCGCAGTGTTTTGACGTCATTTGAACATCATTAATAAACAGACGCACGGAAAATGGAATTTATTTGTTAAATAAATCAAACTGGTCATAATTGGAACATATTAGTTAAATTGATTAAATTGTTATATCCTTCTTTACCATGCTAGCTTATAAGTTCTAAGAAAGAGTTTCATAGAAAATGTAAAGACAAAATTGAAACTATTGTGTATAGGCAACACATATTTTACTTCTTGGACAAACATAAACATTTTTACCATAAACGCTGGTACTCAAACTTTAGGTAACATATTAAATTATTTGGTAGACGAAACCGGATAGTTTCAAATATTGTGTATTACAAAGACACAAGTAGGAAGAATATCTACTGAATTTTCCAAAGTAATTATCTCAACCTTCCATTATTCTTGCACAAGACGAAACGAAACAAAACAAAACTCCCAATCTGTATTTGTCTAGATGCATTGTACAAAGATATATTGGTTTCTAAATGTATATCTAACAATCACGAACATGAGATACATTCGCAAAATATGACATGAAGTGCATCAACGTACAAACCTTTTCTTTTCCGCCCTCCCTGTAGATATTGAAGAATCCTCCATCTTGACTGTATCCCAGTTTGTATTTCTTTATCCATCGATTGATGTCTGTTACACCTTGAGTCGCAACTTCGGTGATTTTTACAGGTTTACCAAAATCAACCTGGAAAATAATTTAACATGTTTAGTCATTTCATTTAAAATCTATGTTGTTGGATTTAATTTCATTTTTAAAAAGTATCTTGTGTAAACAACATAACATTGCTTGCTAAATTTTACACATTTTCACACATCGCATTTTTTCCCACTTCTTCTGGTCAAAGTACCACGGCTTTCACTTTAACTTCCCTCTTCCTTCTATATGTTCAGTAATACTTAATTATATCAATTTATAATATATGTGTCTGCCCTACTTGACCAGTTTAACTGGCCAACTTTGCGAAAACGAAAGAGTTTATAGACCTTTCGTTTTACTATAAGATTCAACATCATTTATTTTGTCTGCCTTTTCAAAGTGAGATGTCTCTGAACACCTCTTGTACCAGAAAGCTACATAACCAGACATACAAGCTTTTACCGATCTATGTCAATTCCTATAAGTTCTGGTTTTTCCCGCTGTATACTTGTGTGAAACAGTATTCTGTTTGACGCTGTTAATGTTCGATCTCTGTTGCAGTTCAAGGCCACTGTAAATAGTATCCAGCCAATTACTGCCTAACTATTGTCAACAACACTGATCGCCCATTGCCTTGATTAGCTTGCTATTTGGTAATTAGAATGATTAAAGATTAAAGATTTTAGATTAAGGATTCGGCACATTATTATTATTATTATTATATTATTATTATTAACTTTTGCAACAGTTGTGTAACAGTACCTGGATATATTGCTCGAGGTTATTTGCAGCCGCACACCACCCCCCAACTAAAAAGTTGCCATCTCCCCAGTGGAGTCGGGCACGATACGGCCGGTAACTGTCATCAATGAACGACGAGGCTGTGATGGATCGGTAGTCGACTTGACCACTTTGCATTCCAAGAGGTTCCTTACATGAATTGGTACCTGCAAAAATGCTTATTAGAATAATTATTTAAACATATCATAATAATCATGAGATCCTTTATAAGATAACAAATAAATAATTAAATGAAACATTTGTACTCGAATACGGCTACAGTTAGAGCGAAATAATTTTCAAGCTCTTGAAAGTCTTGAAAAACAAAATTAATTGATGGGTGTCCATCTCGAAAATGAGATGTAATTAAGAAACATTTCACAAAGTTTAGTTATAGTTTTTCGGTCAAAATATTTGTGAAGCACCCAACTCATTGCCAGTAATGCCAATTCCATTGTAATTTCTACCTACATGTGAATCAATTTTGTCAGATAACGTTTTTAAACAAGAAAGTTATAAGCGATTCTGTCTCAAATTACATAATCACCATGTGCATGTGTGTATGCAGGTCTTTCGTGTCGAGCATGCGCATTGTGTCCTTTTAATAATTCACGTTCCTCTGCTAGGAGAGACTCTGTATTGTGCAATATGTGTTTTGTATGTTTGGAACGCCTTTCTATCATTATTGAATCATTTCCAGGAAAAAAAACACAAGGGTGGCTCCTTTCATACAATACAAAATGTTTTCACAAGATGGCATCGTAAGTCAGGTGACAATAGCTGCACATTTTACTCGATGTTATGCCGCGCGCCTAGTTTTGATTAAATCGAGATTGTTTTCGCCTATACCAATATATTTACTATTAATGATTAATTTGTTGTATGTATACGTGCGGTATAAATCAAAGGGTGCTTTCTCGGGTTTTGGCCTGCTGAGGGCTTGCGGGGGCAATAATAATAATGGTTGTAATAATAATAATAATACTAATAGCAATTAAGTACGCAGCACGAGGTTATATAGCATAATATTGTAAAGAATAAACAATTGTAATAAAAAAAATTACCATTTTAGTGCCCGTGTTTCATATGAAGATGCTCACACGAGCATTACAATACACTATAAATAGAATTAGTCTAAACATAAAATTTAAAAATTAAAGATATTCTTGACTAAAAAGATAAGTTTTAAGCAATTTTTTGAAATTCGCAATGTTGGTAGATTCACGCATGTTGGATGGCAGATCCTTCCATAAAGTAGGTGCGGCCAAAGCAAAGGAGCGATCGCCTAATGTGTCAGTGTTCGGACGCTTGGATGCTGCAGAAGGAGCTCTTTGGAAGATCTTAAATTGTATCTCGACGTAGGTTTCAATTTGATCAGTTCAGATATAAAAAATAAATACTTTATTCTAAATTAGACTGCAGCTATCCAGGACTTTGACAACTGCCTGAGTATACATTTTGTTTTACGTAGCAACAATACATATAACCACTTAACTATTTTAATTAGTTTTAAGAAAGATCAACACCTCCTTGTCGTCAGATCTATTTAGAAACTTGCTGACAATTATTTCATTAATTCCAAATTGTAGCTCTCCTGGCAACATTAATGCTTTGAAGACATTGTCGAAACTATTAATTACAAATAACTTATTTAATTAAGAGCGGCTATTTAACAAAGGGCTCACAGTTTTAGCAATGCAGAGCCTAAATTTGGAAGAAAAAATATTATTCATAGGTAAACAATCCAAAATAAAAGAGTTGGAAGTATAATTTCGAATGGTAAATGATTTTCCAAATTGCAATATTTCTGAAGAATCCCCTCTTGTATTGTCTATCATTAATGTATATCATTTCAATTCAATAAGTATGACTTATTTATCGAGTTAAGCCAGTTCTTTTGGTTGGTTTCACAAGTTCACAGAGATGAGCGTAATCAGTGAGTGTTTCATTATATTTGGAAATATTTTCGCTAAAACAATTCAAATTAATATTGTCGAAAGTAAAGTTCGTCGTGTTTTTTTTCCATTTTGCGTGGCACAATTTAGAAAACATTCATTAGAACCGATATTTTAGATAAATCTTTGTATGATATTATAATAACTTATTTACTTGAAGAACGGCTATTTAACAAACGACTCCCACTTTTAGCAATGCAAAGCCTAAA
This sequence comes from Epizoanthus scotinus, assembly GCA_024757865.1. NCBI lineage: Eukaryota > Metazoa > Cnidaria > Anthozoa > Zoantharia > Epizoanthidae > Epizoanthus > Epizoanthus scotinus. Next base: position 6,067 of record JANUFV010032228.1, read on the forward strand.
TTTGGAAGAGATTTCCAAACAATAACTTTCGGGTGTAGGCAATTTATTTCACAGATCAATTTCAATTTTTCAGAATATTCGCGTCCTTAAGTTGGTTTGTAAAATAATAAGTTAAAGTGGAAGGGGAGGCGCTCATCTAATAAATATAAGTACTTTGACTTATAAAATGTTATAATGCTTTTGTAAAAACGCAGTAACAACGAATTTGTTAGTGTTCACGAAAATGTTATGCCGACAAAATGAGTTGATTCGATCTGTTATTAATTCAAGTTTTCACACAATTCAACAGCTGTTCTTAGAACATTGGAAATATCGCTAAATTTTAATATTTGCCTGTACATTATTAAATCAAACTGTTTCTTAAGTGTTAACAATCAATTTTTACTAATGAAATACTTAGAAATATTATTAAGCGGAAGATCTTAGCTTGTTGTATCTAAACTTTTGAGAAACGTTTTAATACGTTTGTGGTTAGTTAAAGTATGATATATAAAACGAGATTGTTATTCTGTGATTCTAGTAATTTTTTCTGAAATATCTATCTAAATTTATTGCCAGGAAATTGGTGCCTTGCGAACTACAGCAAATACATTATTTATTCCTATTTTCATCTCTCACCCTTTTTGCACCAACCGATCTCCTAATTATTAGCTGATTTAGCAGGTTTAATATCGTATCTATGAATTTATTTTTTCTTCTAGAGTCTCCTATTCCCTCACAAAAAGTTAAATGGTTAGTCCCCATATCATATCTTGAGCTACCACCCTCCTAGAAATCGTCTTCTGTATAATGATGAAACTAATGTTCTGATGAGAATATTATGTTTCCCCTTAAGGGTGGGGTGTGTACGATTATATTTCCAGGGAGTGTCATCGTTTGTTTACTCACCGACATAGAAAACTAAGATTTTATAATAATAATTAGTCAACTAGCATCCAGTATAATTGTCCTAGCTTACTTTCCAGCTAGAAATTGTCATCGTCGACACTGCGATTGGCCATCTTCAAGATAATACATTGTAATTCAGCGTCCAGAAGACGGAAGACTTTCGATTTTCAATTTAGTCAAAATGTGAGTAGTGGTCACTGATATTTAGGAACTGAGAGACAATGCTGAACTTCTTTAGACCACAAATTGAAGTTCTCTTACTCACTTACAAAATGTTGAACATGTACTAGAAAAGATTGCACTTAGTCTTATATGTACGTAGTTATATTGGAGAACTACAAGATGAAATATAATTATTTATCCTGATTTGTTTAACATTGAATATAGGGTACGAAATATAACGTGGATAAACGAACTAAGACTGGCTGAACACAGCTCTTACCTAAAGAGGGTCCAATCATCAGTAATAGGAGGAGAAATATTTCTCCCCTAAAGCCTTCCATCCTGGTGTTCTGACGGTACACCAGAAAATGCGTTAGAAATAATAGCAGCGGCTATTTAGGCTATCATTGAAGCAATTTCATATTCCCATTAACTTTCAGTGCTATTACCTCCAGTGATGCATAGCACAAGTCGACTTCTGGTTACCGTGTCGACTGGACCTGCTAATGGTTTAACAAAGTACACACGCTGTGTGTTGTGATTACACATTTTTATTACAGAATTATTTCTGGTATCACTAAGTGTTCAGTTGCCGTAATGTATATCATTTCAATTCAATTCAGTAAGTATATGTCCTATTTATTGAGATAGGACAGTTATTTCCGTTTTCCGAGCGAGGGACTCCCGCAGCGAGAGAAATAAGAGAGGCTGCGTTGGAGGCTAGACAGTTATTTTCGTTGTTTCACAAGTTGCACAGAGATGTGCGTGATCAGTGAGTGTTTCATTATATTTGGAAATATTTTTACTAAAACTATTCAAATTAATTAATATTAATGGTTTATTTGTTTTATAAAACTATTATTCATAGCTAAACAAGCTGAAATAATATAATTGGTCAAAATGAAAATATAATTTCGAATGGTAAATTTTTTTCCAAATTGCAAGTCCGTTCTTGTATTATATTAGGAAAGCATTTTGTATCAACCGCATTCGCAATGATAAGTCAATGTTCTTGTAATGTCGTTTGACTATGGGCACTGATAAATAAGTTTTTCATACATTATTTAATACTAGACAGACTAGCTACTTTCTGTGTGTTAGCTCTCGAGACGAAACCATCTTGAAAAGTGTTGAACAATAATTAAAAAAATAATAAAAAATCTTGAAAAGTGAAAGTTTAGATTCGGATGTAGTCTTAAAATGTGAACGTTTGTTAACTTTGTCTTCGTCGTGTCTTCCATATACTTTTCATTCTTGATCTAGTTTCTCGACATTCTATCTGATGACTTAAATACCCCGCACAATTCTCGGAAAGAGCACAGATATATCGGAAAAGGCTTCTTCTGTACAAACACAGCACTGCACTTGTTTGTATTTTGGTACGGTATTTTCGTTTATGTGTCACGAATTAGTGAGCTATCTCTCTTTCATTGTCTACATTTTGACACATTACTGACGTTTTTATTATAATAGAATTGTTCCAATTTGGTTTACTTGTAATTAGTTTCCTCGTAATTAGTTCAAGTTTGCCGAAACTGATTTCTGTATTCGATGAAGTAATTTGTTTCTAGACATCTAAGCTCGGCGCGACTTTGTACTTACACATGTATAATGTAAATGATTGTTATAAAATAGGGTCGATATAACACGCACAGATGGCAAAATTAGTATAAAGACACTCTTTTTATCTTCGTTTTATTTCTATTTCATAAACGCAATATAAAACGGCTGCGAGTGTCTATAAACTGTGATATCAACACTCCGAAAGTTGTAGAGCACTCGAAAAGCAAGAGAAACACTCGGCTTCGCTTTGTGTCCCTTGTAAACGTATCTCGTGCTCTACAACTTTCGGCGTGTTTATATCACAGTTTATAGACACTCGCAGCCGTTTTATGTTGCTTAATGAATATTCTCAGTAAATAAATGCACGAATTTAAGAACTATTGATAGGAAACTGCAGATTGTATACATGTCAACGATATGAAAACAAAACTACTGTATTCTAAATTGGACCGCAGCTGTCCAGGCTTTTGACAAGAAGTGTTCAGTTGCCTTAATGTATATCATTTCAATTCAGTAAGTATGTCCTATTTATTGAGTTAGGTCAGCTATTTTCGTTCTTTCACAAGTTGGAGAGAGATGTGGACGCTCGGTGAGTGTTTCGCCGTATTTGGAAATAATTTTACTACAATGATTCAATTAAATTAAAGCATTATAAATTCGGTATTAATGGTTTACTTGTTATATCTCATTCATTGACAAACAAGCTGAAACAATAGGATTGGTCAAAACAGAAGTATAATTTCAAATGGTAAATGATTTTCCAAATTACAATATTTCTGAAAAGTCCGTTCTGTATTGTATTAGGAAAACGCTTGTATCAGCTACATATATTCGCAATGACAATTCAATGTTCTGTAATGTGGTTTGCCATATGTTCCAGCGGTCTGCTTACCAATCGAAAGAATGTGATGCAAATTTCTCAATTATTATAATAACAATAACATTTATTGGCACTTTGAAAACAAATACAGTTTACATCAGTGTTGTTCCAATAGATATGGTATAAATAAGTTATAATAAAAGTTTCGATAAAAGAAGTAATACGTGATGTACTTTAGCGGGATACTTGATATAGATTACTAAACCCTTTACGGTTTGTTCCATAATATATTAGCTTATAACTTTTTAACTAGTGTAGTGAATTCCATGAGAAGAACTCATGAATGAACTTTTGTAATTGAATAGTCGTCTCACGCAGATCTCCAATCGCGTATCATCTCGTGAATAAAAAGACGAGGCAATCCTGTTAATGTTGTCGCTTAAATGTGCATATCTTTTGTTAGCTCCTCAGACACATCGAACTTTCCAGCCCTTGCCATTATTAACTGGAATTCGGAAAGACCGGATCTGGACAGGTGAACCGCCTGCAAGTGACAACTGATATCACTCCGACACTCGTACATTTTATATTATCCGTTTTGCTATTGTGGGTTGCACAATCTTGCGTATGGCTAGAGAAAGAGCAAGGCCTTTGCATTCTTGTCAATGTTTGCAGCTGTTTACAAATGTAAAACCTAAAACGTCGGCAAAGTCAGCTCATTCTGTGCTTTTATCAGTTTTGCTTGAAACCCGGCCAGCGGGCTTTCGCTTCAAGTATAATATCGATTGGTACTTTCCCAGGTTTCAAGGGTTTCCTGTTCTACACATGTTCCAGCGTATTTAAGAGTGAAAGTTTCGACTTCTTTTTCTTTTGCCAAAATAACCTCTATAGTAAACTATTTTCGAAAATCACATTCCAAGGTTCAGCAGCGCTTTAGTTTTTTTGAAATCAAGGAAAATTTAAAATGGGCCATTTTGGTGTCTAACCGCTGCCGAGAATAGGGGAAAATGATGCATTTTGTTTTCTCTCGTACATGTGAACGCGATAATATCTATCAATGTACTTTGGACACATCATAATACATCTATTGGCCTTTGTAAAGCACTAACCTATTTTTGGAAAGCTGGTGTTATAATAATGTTTTCGGCTGTTACAGTTTAACGCTTGAACGAAAGAGCTAATTTGTGCTAACTTCAGTCACCCTGAAAGCCCACTGGTACACGTAATTTGAAGTCTAATCTAGTGTATTCGTAAAGTACAATCTTTATATTATACATTGTGCAAAAAGCTAAGGCGGCCCAATAAAAGTGCCCCGCTGAGAGACGGACACGTACAGTGTATTTTGGCACTTCGACCGTCGGTGAAGCGGCGATTATAGCTTGTCTGCCTCGAACATGACCTCATCCAAATTGAAAATCAACCGGTCGCAAAACAATTCCATACTTCTAGCTGCTTCCAATAATCTCTTTCATACATATACATAGCTTTGATATCTTTTATGATAAATATAAATATTCAGTGTGAATACAAAGGTCATACTAATAAAAGAACTTGAACCGATCAGATTACCGCCACTGTAACACTTTACTGCCAAGTGACCCAACTCCCAAGTATTTCTTTCATTTTACTATAAACTTTATAGACAGTATTCTGGAAAACCTGTTATGAAAATAAATTTAACAATCAACTGCCATCTTTAGCTTCAGAAAATAGAAATACTGATCTGCCAAAGCAGTATGAAATCCGTTAGATAAGGCTGCGTGACCTTCGCTGAAGGATCAGATTTTGCCGTCGCCATATACACACTGTAAAACCACAGGCATACAAATCGAAAAGTTTGTGGCCGCGTGACGTCATGATGTTAATATTACGTCTCATACAATTGCTGTATTTTGCACCTGTCGATCTTGCCGTGATTCGACTCATGGTGAAAAATGCCCCATAAATACTGCATTTTAAATGTTTTGATATAATAAATGCGATAAACTGAAAGCCAGATAAATAAAGTTCACCTACCTTATGTCTTTTGAGTTGTCCTGTGTGATTTG
>JANUFV010032339.1:0-11546 GCA_024757865.1 Epizoanthus scotinus
CCTCTTTAGGATCAGCCCTCTTTAGGATCAGTCCTCTTTAGGATCAGTCCTCTTTAGGATCAGCCCTCTTTAGGATCAGCCCTCTTTAGGATCAGCCCTCTTTAGGATCAGCCCTCTTTAGGATCAGCCCTTGTTAGGATCAGCCCTCTTTAGGATCAGTCCTGTTTAGGATCAGCTCTCTTTAGGATCAGCCCTCTTTAGGATCAGCCCTCTTTAGGATCAGCCCTTGTTAGGATCAGTCCTCTTTAGGATCAGCCCTCTTTAGGACCAGCCGTCTTTAGTATCAGTCCTCATTAGGATCAGTCCTCTTTAGGATCAGTCCTCTTTAGTATCAGCCCTTTTTAGGATCAGCTCTCATTAGGATCAACCCTCTTTAGGATCAGCCCTCTTTAGGATCAATCCTCTTTAGGATCAGCCCTCTTTAGGATCAGTCCTCTTTAGGATCAGCCCTCTTTAGGATCAGTCCTCTTTAGTATCAGCCCTCTTTAATTAGGATCAGCTATCTTTAGGATCAGCCCTCTTTAGTATCAGTCCTCTTTAGGATCAAATGCAGCAATGCACTTAACATTTTTCCGGTAATTACAATAATTTGCCTCTCTATAAATGGCTACCTCTATTAAGCTAGCAACCATGACCACCTACGACCAGTCCCAGTAGCTTTCTATCGTTTCTACCTGACTGTATACATAATTAATGGTCAGCTTACAATACAATGTACATGTATCTTTGATATAATTGGAACGAAATTGGAAACTGGACTCGCATTGATTCTGTAATGCACATTGTATTGAGGAGACAACACTACAAATCTCCCTCATTCAATCAACTTGATGACATTTGTCAGCTATTTATGGGGTTCATACATTTCTGGAAAGTTTTGGAATGTCGGATGGGTAGATCCATTGTCATATCTGTTCTCTCGGGATTGCAATCTGTGTTAGCTTCATTGATGTAGAGTGTTATACAGATTTGCATGCTATAATTTCCAGGCTGACGCTCGTTTATTCTCATTTCAGATCTTACTTTGAACTTAAAGTTGGCCTTGATCGCCATTTGTGGGTAAGTGGCATAAGTTTCACTTTTTCCATTTCATTTCACTTCATTTTATTTCATTTCATTTTCATTTCATTTCATTTTCATTTCATTTCATTTCATTTCATATTAATCCAATTTTGTATCTAGTTCTATTTAACAGTTATTTGAAGCAGCATTTCTTATGAGTTATTAGTTCATGAGGCACTTCTGTTTTATAATAAATCAAAACAAGGTTTTATGAATATGATTTCTTCACTTGACATCTTCAGTTTCTACAATATTTTTCATATTTTCTTATGCCATCTCGACTAATAGATATGCCGCCATCTTGTACCAACTGTACGTATAACCAACTTCTTACACGCAGCTTTTACTTTGTTTCTAGCAACAAAAAGTAAGAGTTGATTCCATCCAAAATGGTTTGGGAAAAGCTAAGGAGGCTTACACAGACTGTCTTAGGTCTTTGGAAGTCATTAGTGACGAAATTCACCAGAAACGGAAAGATAAGAAGACGGAAGCTCTCATGTCAAAGCTTCATGAAAGGGGTGAAGGTGTTGGGGCAGAGTCCTCGGATGACACATCCCTTACAGCGAGTAACCTTGACCTCGACCTCAACACTGATGAGATTGATGGCACTGTTCAGATGCTTCATGACAAATTGAAGGACTCAGATGCGCTGTCTTTGTCAGGGGTGGATAGCGTGTGTAATGAACTGCAGCAGTGTGTTGTGTCACAACCGGGGTTTGCTTACGATGAAGCACAATTGCCCACGGCAGACGGACAGCTGTCGGACAGATCCGTCATGGGGTCAGAAGGGCATACTGGAGCAGCTACCAGCTCTGCGAGAAGTATTCTAGAAAGAGAAGTCGATGGGCTCGAGTCGGAGAATGAAGATGAGGAGCAAAAACAAGCAGCTAAGCTGGAGGCGAATCAAGACAAGACGCATAGTAGCGTTGCTAAAGGAGATTTGAAAGAAGAAAAGCATAGCAATCTTAACCAAGAAAGCAACAGATTGTCCGATGTGCAAGATCTCAAAGCGGACAGTAGTATAAATGACGAACTGGAGCACACTGATACAGATAAACTAGGATCAACTGAGGCACAAAATATTGCGTCAACTCACGAGGCCGATCAGGTTAGTTGTCCAAGCCCCATTACAAGCACGTCGCCAGTGCAAGATGGACTACAAACGGGATCGGTTGATGGTTCTTCCAGCCAGTCAGAAGTCATAGCTCACTAGTGCTACTTATGACGGATACAAAGTAAACTTGGTGTTGTAAACGAAACTCTCAAAAGAGGACAGCAGATTTAATGTCTAGTACCGACGTGATGCATTTACTTGTCCGTAACTCTCGAGTCACTTTCACCAATGCACCGATTTCTTTTAATGTTGTTCACAGGCAGGCCTCTCTAAGGTTGAAATGAATAGAAATCGATAAGATACTGTGTCTATTGTCAAATGCCACATTGTTCCAGCACGGGAGACACCATTATTTTTCCAAGTGGGTTTCTTGTTACGCAAGACCCGAAGGCTGAGTTTTAGGGGGTCTGGGGCATGCTCTTGAGGACAATTTGCGTATTCTAATCTCTCGAAGATGCTTTTTATATCGATTTGAGCAGAATTCTGTACCTGCCGAGTTATAACATGAAACACAACCGTTTCGTATGTTAATCAGCAATCAGCTAATAATAAACATTTCCTGGGACTAAAAAGGGTCGACATTTGTATGAACCACTTGAATTCTATCAACAGATATTTGGATAAAGGTTGCTACCATTACTTGCCCGACTCAGTAACACGTTTATAAAACAAAACATATATAAATGTCTTATAAAAATATATCTTTAAAAAAAAATGAAATTGATCTATTATATATATTAAATTGTGCAATTGTTGCAGAATCACTGCAGTTTGTGATCGTGATTTATTGACAATTATTTTACACGCAGTGCCAAAAATCAAAATGTATAGATTTTTTACCAGACCCTATTCGGTAACTTCTGGTTGTCAAAGCAACTATTGAGGAATAGTCTATTGACCAATCAGAGATGAGAATTGACGCGTGATTCGCTGACGCGAGACATTGTCATTGCAATGACATTGAGTTTGCATCAATATTTAGACAGTGAAGCGAAATCATCTCTAAACTTTATAACTCTATGATCATTCTGAAAACCCGTGATGCAAGCCTGCTCTTCGAATATTATTTATTATTACATACTTTTTAAACAGTTAGACACACTTTTGAGAAAATCGAACAATGTAACGACATAAAGATAAGCATATTTTTGTATTTCTTCCAGGACTTTTGCTTTTGTAAATTTTGCAAATATTAAGAATTCTCAGATAAGAATGCCAGCTCATGACTAGTTCAAGTTGAAAGGGAAGATTAACTAATTTCGACAAAACTTGGAGATTTTGTAATATTTGTAGTGGTAATTGTAGCATAATTGTATCTGCTATTTTCGTGGAAACAAATCGTTAAGCAGTAAATCGTTTTTGATTTTAGCGTGTTTGTATTCTGTGATATACATGTATACACTGTTTTTGGCCAATCACAGCACGTGTAACATTTTCCCACTGTCATAAAATAACAAATCACGGTGTGTATTTCAGGGTCGGTCATGGGGTACGTAGTGGTATATATCGATATACCTGAAAAAAACCCTACCAAATATAGCCGAATACTCCCTACAAATCTTGCAAAACACCAAAATTTAGATACAAACTTCTGTATACCAAATATAAAGTATCTCTAACTCTGGCCGATCCGAATATTTACGAGGCAAGGTGTGATTGCAAGTTAAAACCACTTTTACACACAAGTTGTGCTTTTTCAAAAAGCGTGTAAATGCAAACAAGGTCTTCTCGTCTGTGCAGACGCTAACTTAGTTCCTCCACGTCGAGAAATCTCTTTCTCTGCCGAAAATCTCGAGTTCTGACGATAGAGAAATCTCTCACTACGCGGCTTAGCGGCTGCGGGAAGGCTAACAATTTCTGGGTTCCACATCCGACCTTTCATTTCGTTCAAAGTAGCGAAAAACTTTATCTGTGACAAAATCGTCGGTGGAGGTACCGTGCAATTGACTCCGTCGAGTCGGTAAAATAACCACAAAAGAGGGACCGCAACAAGTAAAAATATCCCACGATATCTGTACTGTATAGGTTCGCTATTTATACAGTAGGAAGTAAAGTCGCAAACCAGCTTAAGGGATTTTATTTTATTTATAAGTAATGTTTTGCTACGAAGCCTTATCATAAACATGATTTGCAATGGGGTCCAGGTTCGGAACATCCGATCGTGAATGTAGCTGTATAATAAATCTCGTATTGAACAGTATACTGTGTAATATTGCTGGATATTTGTACTCGCCATTTGTATATATTACCCGCCTTCTCGGCTCGTCAAAATACTGCAGGACTCGTACAAACATCCAGCCATACTATGACACAATATATGTATTAATTATATCATGTTTTGTTGTTGTAAGTTTTGCGAAAAACGCCACTTTTTCAGGACAAACCTAGACATGGCTTTTGTCCAACAGAAGTGAAGACATATAACGCGTCGAATTTAAGCATCTGCAGCTGATTTCGTACATACCTTCATGAAATATACTGTTTGATTGATTGATTGATTGATTGATTGTTACTTGGCCATGTACCCCTGACCTATTTCACCGGTCTCCAATGAACGCTATAGCAATGTATTGCTGATCAGTGACCGATTAGCCTGCGTAGCTGGCGGTCTTGTTTGGGCGACGGAAAAGTCGGGAGTTTCGTAGTTGTTTCGATATTACTCGATCGAGCGCCATATTGGACCCCCTCCTCCACTTTTTCTTCTCTCCCCCCTCCCCTCGCTTCCTTTTTTTGTCTCTCCCCAGTCTCTAATTCAGCGCGCGTCCAATATGGCGCTCGATCGAGTAATATCGACACAACTACGAAACTCCCGACTTTTCCGTCGCCCAAACAAGACCGCCAGCTACGCAGGCCAGTGACCGATGTGTATATGTGCGTGATAGCAGATGTAGTATATATGAAAATGATGAGGAACGTTGGTCATTTTTAGCATTATTTCCAAAGTTTATATTACAAGGAGAATCTCTATTTTATAACAGTAATATGTATGGTTTCAATTTGTTCCTATTAAATTGACATTGCATTCTTATATTGAGTGTTTACTGCATATTATCAAGATCATAAACCGAAATGCAAGCAATTGCTCTGACGAAAGGCTAGAGCTCGAAACGTCAGCTCAAACGTTCCACCCTCACGGCAAACATAACACATCAACTTTCAGTTCATCTATTTGTGGAAGTATATTTTTTTTGTTTTAAATGCCTAAATTTTCCCGATATAGCCATATATCGGGAAATATATTATACAAGTTTCCAACCCCGGCCCAGAGTTTACAATCTAAGAAGGCGAACAAGGGTTGAGTTTGTTACACTATATTACTACTACCACTTATTCGTTCTTCGGTCACTGAACATCGCTATGTAAGGGACGGTCATTACTCGAGTCAATCCAAGTTATCTTTAGCACATGCAGGTTAGTTCGCCATCTGATCTGGGAGGAAAATCATTCCGTTCAGGATTTTAAAGAGAGATTTAACCCTTTCAGCACGTCAAATGACATGTTGCCAAAATCTCCTTACTAGTCTCTATATATTTCGTATTAACATGTTGGGAGAATTTGTCAGTTGATCTTCAAACATTAGTTGTTTATCAACAGTTTCTTTATTCGCATTACCAAAATGTTTGTCTTTTGTATTGACATTGTTGGGAGAAGATAGATGTTGACAATTGTCTTTGGGTTTAAAGGGTTAATCAATGGACCCATGAATTTAGAAGTTGGGTTCTAAACGTAGTTAAGAGTCATTTTGTTTGGAAATCCTTTAAAATGGCGATATAAAGCATCAATCCACTTCTTTTGAATTCTTGAACGGTTTTCAGGAGGAAGTTTATGAAAAGTTACAGCTTCTTGTTTTGTGTTTTTAACGGGATCGGCAGTCAACAGCAGCACAATACGCCATTTTCAACGATTTCTAAACAAAAACGTCGGGAGGTTGGTTCTACTGTCGTCACAGCTTAGCAACCTTCAAATTTTGACGACTCGCGACACAAAGCACTTGCTGTTTTAACTTTTAAAAAAAAAGTCAGTTTCAGACTCGGAATATATCCCTTTCACCTGTGAAAAAATATTTTTTCACTAGAGGATCCCTTTAAGTTGCATAAAGTCGCACAGTTTTCTGGTGAATTTTGCTTGAGTCGTACAAAGATACGGCGATTATGGGTCCCAGAGTAGGCCTCAGTGAACTGATAAAGATATATATATATTAAAAATATAACATATTTTATTATACCCGGCCCGAACTTGATGGAGCATTGCTACGTGCATTGCTACGTGTAACCAAACTGCAGCTGCATGATGCAACAAGTTTTGTAATCTTGACTTTTACCTATTAATCTAGCTCAAGAATTGAACGAAAACACGATAGATTGATACACAACATTTAAAATATTGTCCGCGGTAACAATTTTTATTCTTATACATTATGTAACTATTCGTGGTACTTCATATTCTGTAGCAGGGGAAGTTGGGGGAAACTAGTATGCGCTTTCTATGGGAAGTGGAAAATCTGTCTGTAATGTTGTTAAAGGTGCATTCGTTTGGGATATTCTTATACCGGAACAGGAAACGGAATACATTCTGGCCATTCGGCTGCCTGGTAAAACGGTTTGACATTTCATGTTATGCAACAGGCAACAAATATAAGGTGTTATAAAGCTGGGCTTTATGCACTGGAGATAAAAGTGACCTTATGTTTAACTACTATGCAACGAACAACTGATTTGCCCGAGAATTTCAATACATTTTCAGTGCTTTATTCGGATAAAATCTGGCATACAAATATTTTAAAATAACTACTCCAAATAAACAGCGCTGTCTTATTCTCGTCAGCTTTCTGAACGTTCGTGCCATGCACTCATTTCTCCATTGTGTTAGGGATTACATCTCTATATATTTTCTATTATTCTACTGTCCTACAAGCATCTGAGACCTTTGACTCAAGTAGAAGTAGCAGATTTCCAGTGAAACATTTCCATCCATGGGCTGTGGCCAGGAGCAATGCAATGGAACTTATATAGCGCAACGATAGTGAAGCGCGACAACGGGTCGGCGTGTTCCACTGCCAAGAGGTTGTTTCCAAGTGACCGTAGATAGACACAAGCGGATTTGTTCTAATTGTCTTTGAATAAATACCAATTGATTGACTACCATTACTCTACGGCCACTTGGAAACCAACATCTCAAGTGCAAAAGTAGCAAAGAAATATATCAGTTTGAAATAATATTAACTTCGAACAAAACATTTTGAAGTCGGCGGAAGCCTGCCTTGCAGACGGCCTTGTAACTGGGCGAATCTGGTCGCCTTAATCGACTAGAACGCAGTAAGAAGCAAGGGAGAGAAAATTATATGCGGCGGAGGGGAAGGAAGTTTACTGTCCCTCCCTTCTCCCCCATCTTAAATTGTTCTCTTTCCAGTCTCTCCTGGAGTTCTCGTCCAACATGGCGCCCTGTTCTGCGCCAACTGACTTCATTGGAAAACCGACCAATTTTCCAAACCGATAAATTACCAAGATAAAAATATCACTATCAAAGTATTATAAACAGCCCATGGATTTCAATGTAATGCACTGGACTCCCTGTTACTTGTAATTACAAGCATTTTTCTAAATTTTATCCCAAGCATTTCTATAACAAATCCTTGTGGATTGGTCAGTGTCAGGTTCCGTGCCATCAAACATTTGGTGGTGGTGTTTCCTGTTGGTCCTCGCTGTCGTTCAATTCACTAATCTGGCGGCGCATGCGTACAATCGCGACCAAGCACACCACAGCCGCGATCACCAGGCCAGCGGTAATACCAATAATGGAAGACGAAACACCATCAGCTGTAGTTGTAGAAAGACAAACAGTTTCGGTCGTTAATCCTTTTTATTTTTCACTAAGCCATAAAATACCAGGATTTACGCGCGGAATAAAAGTGATAATCCAAATGTGATTAAATATCGTATTCTGTCACATGTGAAAAATAACATTTTTTCTCTGTAGCACTCTCTAGTCCATTAATAGCCGCAGCCACGTTGTAACCCAAAGGCGGCACCAGACATCTAACTTCCGATTGTTCCCGAGCATTTTCCGAAGATATCCGAAGTTCTTCAAAGATTTTCCGATGATTTCCGAAGATTTCACAAGGATTTCCCGAGGATTTTCGACAGTTATGGCTTAGTGAAGAATAGACAGAATACTACATGGCCGGTTGGAGATACGAATTCTATCTTCCCATTCGCTTTGCTCGCTCGTGAGGATATAATATCAACACTCGAAGATAAAAATCGTATCCCCGCGCTCATGTAATATCCTCTATGTAGCGCCGCCAACGAGCCATGGCTTGCAACGAAGAGTTTTGGCTTCTTCGAAATTCCACAATTGTGAACAACAAGAAGGATAATCTCACTGCCTATCAATTGTTACTTTGGTATAAAGTCAGTTTGTAATGGCTGTAAGGAGGGAAAGGAGGCCGGACGGCTACAGAAGACAGTAAAGACAGGAATCGGGAGAAAAAGAAAGTTAGAAACAGGAAGCTGCGAAAAGATGGAGGGGGCAACTGGGTGGCAGAGATGGGGGAGAAGGTGGAGCAACTGACATAGAAGCAAGATATTCACCCCCCCCCCCCCCTAGGTTGTCCAGGTACACAGAGACTTTGAACAAGTCGGGCCAGCTGTGTTGTGAGTGAAGAGTCGTGACTCAATTTCCAAAGTTTGTTATTATTAGCAGGCTTTCGTTTCTAAGCCTTAAGCTTGTTAGGGCTAGGATTAGGTTTTAGGTTAGAGTTAGGTTAAAGGTTAGAGTTAGGTTAAAGGTTAGAGTTAGGTTAAAGGTTAGAGTTAGGTTAAAGGTTAGAGTTAGGTTAAAGGTTAGAGTTAGGTTAAAGGTTAGAGTTAGGTTAAACGTTAGAGTTAGCTCACTGACTCTTGCAAATACTGATTTCTAAACAATACCTCTCCTTTGTCGTCCATGTTCTAGGTTCAGGATGGGTCCCTGAGTGAAGGAAGCGGCGTACACGGGATGGCTGTAGTCCACAGCTCGCCTGTGCCTGCGTGCGGGCTTACTGAACAGATCTTGACAGTCCTTGGCACACTGTGAGTTGGGATCGGATGCGTTACAAACTATCACCTTGCAGTGGATGTAAACGAACGGATCAGGAACTCCAACAAACTGGAACGCTTTCAAGCTGAAGCGTTGGAATTCATGTGAAGGAGACTTGTGGTACTGTACTGTACTGTCTTTTGGACACCTGAGTAGGACAATATCAACATGAATGAATGAATTAATAATTCATACAATCCTGGGGAGTCCTCACAGTAGCTGCTTTGCTTTCAGCCAAACTAGTTACTTCCTCGTCAAGAATACCTTGATTTAGATTCTTACTATAAGAACAAACAGTATATTGGGACGATTCATCGATTTTTTTAAAAACTCTCAAACTTTTAATGCCGATAAGAGTATAACAATAAAAATGGGGTCACAGTGCTCATTTTTGAGAAAAATGCAATTAAATGTCAACAATAAGGTGCATTTGAGGCCCGATATGGTTGCCATGACAACCGTAGTAACCATTTTTCTATAAGAAGAAGAGTTGCTTAAACACGAGTTCATAATCGCTGGTAGTGAGCTTTGTTTTGAAATTTAGTTGTGCAAAAAGAAATGGAAACAGGTGGGAGATACCTTGAACACAGTTTTATCTTACAAAGGTGAAACTATTGCAGCCATGGTCAGTGTCTAATACAAGAAAAGACAATTTGGACAGCGCACGGGTTAAAGGGGCTATGTCACTGTAATGCGCATGCTCTCTAGTCATGTCAGGAACAAAGCCTTTACAGTCACGAAATACAAATTGTAAGCTCTTGAAACAGAATAAAAATAAATTATAAAAACGTTATATATTGTGAAAACAAAGTTTCTAAATACATTAGAAACACATTTTTGACAGCGAATGGATTTAACTTATTTATTGTCTAGACTGGACCGAAATTATATTGAGAGTTTGTAATCCGTTTTAATCGAACCCAATTTTAACCATCCACGTTCAGTTACGACTTATCATAATCCCTCTTATGTTTTTCTATCATAGTAATCTGTTATTTTTATATTTCCATTGATTTGTAGAGAGTTTCGTACTTCGCAAAAATGCCTTAAATAACCACAACACAGCCCCTTTAAATGTCTAGCACGGATCAAAAGTTTGCAATCTGTCTTAATCTTCCCCAATTTGAACCATCAACGTTCTCATATGCTTTGTAACATAGATTTCCTCTAAAGTACACTGCAAAAATACCTTATAAAACCGTGACATAACCACTGTAATTTGTCTGAAATCAGAAGTTGTGCTATGTTCCAACTCACCCTTCCGCAATAATGTCGTAGGAAATACTGTTGTTCGAATTCTGGTCGGGTGTGGCATGGCATCGGTGGGCGGCGACAGTCAACCGGTTATCCGGCGATTCTACGTCCAGCTGCATGAAGATGCGCTGGCTGACGGCAACACCAATGGGAAAATCCTGATCGGAATAAGGTCGCGTGTAACCTTTATCTTTAAATACCGCAAGGTTCAATTTAAGTTGGCCGTCTTTATCGCTTGCCTCAAAACCAATTCGCTTTCTCGTTGCGTTTAGTGAGATAGCCGACGTGGAGCCCATGAGAGCATAGTAGCATTTGAATGGTATCCTAACTTCCTGTATACGTGATATAAGTCCGTTGCCATGGTAGCGCTCTCTAACCGTGTTTGCGTAGACGAACGCATTTTGAGTTTTGTAGAATCTTGTGCCACATTTTGTTGTCACAGTTTCCAGTATGAAGTGTGTTGCGTTTAATTCCTTTGCCAAGCATGCTGGATCATTCAGACTGATTTCCTCCTTAGTCATGCCATCCAGTTTATTTCGTTTTATCAGTATTATCATCTGGTGGCGAGCACATCCTATGGCGATATCTTGGTTGATGACTGAGTTGGAAAAAGCAAAAAGAGTTGTCGAGTCTTGCACAGCCTACAGGACGTTTTATTATATGACAAGCTGGACTCCCATGTCAGTGTAACTAAATCCCTGCTTTGTGATTGGCTGAAAGCCAGGTCTGTATTTTACAGTACAGACGTTTCGCTATTAGGGCTTGAGGACGCGCAACTCGACTATTTGTTTGTAAAAATAAGTAATAGAAAACCCATATAACAAAAATCTTAATAACCTCGTTTTGTCGAACTGAGGGAGTGTACACACATGAAAAAATAAACAAATGACAGCCGCTCGAGAGCGAAAGGTCCGTACTGCAACTTACGGACCTGAAATTGACCAATCACAGCGCGCGAAATCAACTAGCCATATAATAAAAGGTATTTGTACACTGTACATTTACATCAGTAAAACTGTTTCTCAGATAGAGAGAGAGAGAG